>JABASH010001788.1:0-23769 GCA_019776445.1 Tomocerus maximus | reverse complement strand
TTTAACTGATTTGTTTCGTTAGCTCAAAACATAATAAGATACATGGAATACAGTATAAATGCATATTATGTGCAATGTAATCTAGTAATTTACAATTTAAGCTAGCAGTACGATACTGTGATGTCAATACACAAACAGTTACTATTTATATTTAGTTATTGTTATCTTTCAGGATATGAAATATGAACTCTGCATAGTTGGTGTTACCTTGTTAAGTAAATAGTCAATCGTTAATAGTTCTCCTGGACGGAATTATTATCCTTTTCACAAAGGAATCATGGAATGGCTTCGTTTCAAAAGGCAAGTCTACAAATACGTAAACATAATACTATCATAATATTTACTTCTTTAGCTAGTTTTAATTGTATACTACAAAAGTTTTAGGATTATGGTGACAGCTTTGTATATCCACACAATTATTTAACATCAAACACATTTTCTCCTACGTTTACACTTATGAATAAAAAGGCAATCATCACATTTACATCAGCTACAATAATATGGAATCTCTGGACGAATACTTCATTTTCTTATTGTACTTACAAACAGCTGCACATAAATGCTGCTATAGTATATGCCTTGATTACAAGTCAGCTAATGCATATAGAGTATAGGTATAGATACCTAATTAAAATCATTATCATGTCTACATGCCCATTTAAATCGAGATTTTCATGTTTGTCATCTTAGGACTTCCTAACATAGTACTAAAGATTTGACACAGGACAAAGAAAAGTAAGGTTTCTTCACTGGCAATTTCTTAACTACGTTTTAGCGAGCATCCATTTATAACATCTCTTACGAAAGCTGGGTTCTATTGTTTCAATACAGATTTTCTTAAATAGGCACAACATTTTAAGCAATTTTTCAGCTTCAATACTTTTGCCTTTTCAATTCAATACTTTCATCCTTTCATTATTGCTTGCTTGATATCCTGTCATACTTACTACATAACTCCATAACAGATCAAGATTAAGACCAATGACAAATTTTAGCAACTAGTGCTAAGAGAGGACTAAAGGAGATAATCGCCAAAAAATCACTATCTACAACTACAATTGCCTCATATTTTAACCTCGCTATAAGCAACGACATTTAAAAACTTGACGTTTATATTGATTGCAAAACTGCGTAACGAATAGGAAAAAATACAGTAGTACAGCAAAATCTCAAGAAACGTCATCATAATATTTTATAACAGCTAAACAACTATGCCTATGACATTACTATCTCATCTCACTAAAGTCTTCTATCTGTTAACCGCATTTACATTTTTTGCTGCATTCTTTCACAATGACACTAACATACCACGATTATCAAAATTTAGGAAACATCAATTTCATTATTGCTTATGATAGTAATAACAATGTTGAGTGTCCGGTTGAAACTACCAGTCAAGTCATAAAGTTTTATATACTTTGTAGTCTATCTATACTTCCAAATAGATAATAATAAACTCTACCTATCATCTAAAATTGTACAACTACCAATTGTTTGGTAACTCAACCGAACACTGACAAACATACCTGCACTAGACATCATATTATTATTACATTGTAATAAATGCATGGATATAATATTGATATTGGCCAATAATTCATATAAAATGAATACTGGACATTTAAACACAATACCACCAACAATGTTTTTTAGAAATACTGTCAGATTAGTCTACTCTACTCTAATATTTTTAGTGGTGTAACTTTTCAATTCTGTATGCATATGATTGTCACGATTTGTAAAATTGATTAGACAATGCCCAGCTTAGAGCGATATTTTCAGATAAGTATACATAGAAACAAGAAATACTGAAATGTGATTATGCGGTGTGATTACTAAAGCAAAACCTAATTGATGAAATATTTTATAAGTTTATAGAGTTATGAAATGCAAGTATCATTATGGGGTGCTGCTACGCCAGTTTCATGCAACGCTAGGTAAGGAAAATAATCGAATTTTGCCTCTATTCTACATGGTACTAATCTAAACCTGCAAATATCATTAACCATTATTACTATTAGGTAATCGCTATTTACTTTAAGATTATTAGGGGTACAAAAATTATATTTTGGCAATTGTCTACATCCTACTTTGTACGAAGACGATATTAGATGTGGTATCTTTTGGATGGTACTTGTCAATTTTTGGTTAAAAATGCCGTTCCATACATAACGACATTTAGGTCAAGTCAAACATCAGTGCATTCCGAACAAACCTTCAAACTCGCGTCTTACTAAAAGCTACCTACACTTAAAATATTAATCTATTTATGGGTTACAGCAACGTTAAACACAAAATCTGCAAAAGGAATGCAGCTACCAAAAAATTCCTTTCTCATAGGTGACAAACATTTTATAATTAGTTAAATAGATCCAACGCCTATTCATGCTGGGGTGTTGTTTGATATCGATGTAAGCATAGCCCGATTTAAATTTTGCATTAAGGGAACAAGAACAGAAGGTGGTCCAGCTTCACGAAGAAATGGATGTTGCAGTAGTTCCGCAGCCGTCGCTCGTTGTGACGGATCTCGAACAAGCATTCTTTCTAAAAACCCATGAAGCCTTGTTGATACCTAATAGAAAATGGAAACACAATAAATGATTAATTTACGATTAAAATTTTTCAGAGTTTTCAGTTCATTTCTAAATCAACCTTTATATTCCAATTCAATGAGATGATGGCTTTCAGTTTCACCATTGAACTGCTAGTTCAAGATTTAATTTCTACCCAATTAAATTGTTTACAAATTTCTTACCTTGTGAGTATTTTTTAACTTTGGTGGTGGCATATCGCGGATCCTTCTCATTGCCTGCAGTGGCGGTTCATTAAAAAATGGAGGCTCTCCATCGACCATTTCGATTACCATGATACCCATTGACCAAATGTCAACTTCTGGACCATATGGCAAACGAGAAATCACTTCTGGCGACATCCAATACGGTGTTCCAACTAATGACTTCCTCTTCGGTAACTCTTGAGAAACTTGAGCACAGAATCCAAAATCAGAGAGCTTGACCTGTATAAAAAACAACTGACATAAAGATTTCTACATGTTGCCCTTGCGGCTATATCAGTGCCACTGTTCACATTCCATAATAATATAGATTCCTAGAATTAGAGTCGATTTGAAATGTAATAGATGAAATATATTTATTGGATTTAGAGGGTCCTGAAGCTTAAACTTACACGTCCGTCTGCAGCCAACAAAATGGAATCGCTTTTTATGTCTCGGTGAATAACTCCTTGCGAATGCAAATACGCCAATGCTTTCAAACATTGCTTGCAGACTGTAGCTATTTGTTCTTCGTCCATACGTGCATGTGTGACAATGTCGGTTAGAGCACCTCCTTCTAAATATTCCATTACAACCCACAGTTCGTCCTCCACCAAAAAACTGTCGTACATTTCCACAATATTTGGATGATGGTAGTCTCGCATAATGACAACCTTCGAAATAAAATTAGAGTTCATATTCAACATAAATAGACTCCGTAGTGGACAGTTCGTAATTATGTTAGTAAAATTGGGAAAATGTAATTACCTCGTTGAAAAGAAGTTCTCGACGTTGCTGCTTTCTTAAGTCCATTTTCTTAACAGCCACCTGCTTACGTGTCGTCCTATCGGTTGCAATACAAACAATACCAGTAGATCCCTCGCCGATCTTAATGAAGGTGTCCAGATTCTCTCGCGGATCCCCAGGACTTACAACCATTTGCAATGCAGCTCGAAACTAACCATGGGAAAATTGTCATGAACGTTTTTAATTCATAGATTTTTACAAATGTTAAGCTTTAATCGTAAAATTTTAAAGGTATACTTGTTCATGGGTAAGTCTGTGCTGCTCTGGTGCGGATTGTGTCGGTGGCGGAGGCTGTGGGGATGGCTTAGGGGGAAGTTGGGCAGGAGGAGCAGGTTGAGGCTTCATATTTTGATTGTGATCAGTGCTACTTGAAACCCGATCCGGAGTAAATGGTGGTGTGGCCTTGACTAAAGGTGGCGGTTGGTTTTGCTGTTGCGAAATATCTGGCACTGAAATGTTACTGTTGAATTGCTTTGGTTGTTGAATTCCATGATGGTGGTGGATATGACTACCCACACTTTGAACTGGAGATGGTTGACTGCTTGCTGCAGTACCCCCACTGGCACTACCCCCACTACTAATCGACATATGAGGAGTAGATGGGCTTGGATGGGGAAACCTATTCAAATTCATTATTTGAGTGGATCCTTGATGCTGGTGTTGATGAGTAGCTCCAGGAAAACTTGTACTAGTACTCATCCCCTGATTAGAGCTGTTGTTGGCGTAGTTCCAGTTAAGGCCGTTTCCATTTGGGGCTCCAGAACCATTCCATTGGTTGTGTTGATGAGGACCAGTCGCTGAATGAGGTGGCATAGAGAATCGGTTAGCTGCTGCCGGATTATTTGCAGATCCTTGGTAGTTTTGGATAGCTAAATTATTTTGACCGTTCATAGGATGCATTTGCGGTTGCTCCTGTGTTCAAAATAAGACGATCACTTTCAATTTCCTTTAATTTGGTTTTAAAACTATTTTTACTGTTATTAAAGCTGCATTTATTGTCCCATTAATAACAAACCTGTGGAACGTTGCTACCACTTGTAACAGATGGGACTCCAAAAGCAGGTCCAAGATGGCTATGGGGAGATTGGGATTGTGATATAGCTCGTTGATGCAATGGCATTACAGATGAATGATTGGGAAATCCTCGATGCTATAGTTAAGAATTTTATGGGCAAACATTTATTATAGCAGAAAGAGTACGCACCTATATCCATAGACTTTCCGCAATTTAAAATTAAACTAGAACTGATTTTGATACTGTAGGTTTTATAGGCAGACATGGATTATCCATATCATAATATCATAGTTTCTCATGCAATTATACATAAAAGTAGGTTTAGTAGACATGAGAATATAACTAGAATCAGTGTCCTCAGATAAGCTTATAAGAGCTCATGAAAATATCACACTTCTTCTTTAGATGCTTAGATGCAGCTAAAATATTTATATATTACGATAGAATCAAATTATATAAGTAAAAAATATATATTATAAAAAATTCAACGTGCACCCCCTGTACAACTTTCATGAATCTCTTATCAAGATCATTTATAATTTTAAATACGAGAGGTATATGGATGTTTATATTGTAATTGTAACCTATAAAATTAAGAACTCGTTGATGCATTTGGTAAACGAATGAAGTTGCCAATGATCAACAAAACTGAAGCTACCAATTGCATCAATAAAGAGAACTGAAATTAGCTAAATTGTGTAATAATACTTACTTCGGCCGCATTATTTTCATGAACATTTTCTTGTGTATTAAATGCTGGTTGGTTCGGATGATTGTGAGAATGGGGAGAAAATCGAGATGATGATCTAGAGTGTCGAGCTTGACTATTTGGATCTTCTTCTTGAACTGTCGGTGGCAACTGCATGCGGAAATCACGCCGTAGCCGAGGTGGACTGGACGATCTTAAAGAATTAGATCGGGCCACACTAGATGTTTTAGGAATGCCATTGTCATTGGTAAGTAAAATTTTCGAATCTCCTCTTACAACAGTCTAAAACAATGTAATTAAACAAGATTAATACAAACATCAATTTTCATATATCCATTGAAACCTTAGAGTAACTAAAAGAAAATATGTACACATGAATTAACTACTTTCTTCGGACATAGTTAGTATGTAATTATATAACTGGGTAAACTCATAAGTCAACTTCGTCTCTAACCTTAAGGTCTAAAATCTCCGTGTGGGTTATTTCCGATGGATCAACAAGCGGCAAAGGTCGATTAGTACTTTTTAAAATTTGGTTATTTCCGACGACAGAAGCCCATTGTGGAGGAAGGCCAATGAAACGGCCTTCTTTTTTATCGTATCCTGTGTGCACTCTGTGTTCAAAATTGGTAGGTTGGCCAATAAGCACCTTCTTCTTCTTCTTTCCGAACATTTTTTCAGTATTGTCCATTTATAAACTTGTATTAAACCACTATTGACTTCCAACCGCTTAAATTATGATATGATAATACTATTCTTCACATTATGAATTTGTTCATCGTAGTTAACAACAACTTCTTTAAAGCACCTGTATGACAAGTTATATAATATATCTAATCATAGTAATCATTCCTGCTTGACATTACAATTCGATTTATCAGAAGGCATCATCGTCACTAAAGGCAAATCGTCAAATCGCTCAATAAAACTATCACTTTTTCCTTTCAAGGCACACATCTTTTCGCGAGTCAAAAAGCAATGTCATTATCCCGCAGACATAATTGCTGATGACTTTGTCGTCATACAGTTATAGAGCACAGTTGACATTGACAGTTTCCATTTTCATAATGCATTACTACATATTATTACGTATTATTCAGTTTTCATATTGTTGAATTGTGAATAGTTGGCGTTTGGTCTCGCCTGCAGACTGTATTCTGTAGTATTTTCAATTATTGATTAGGAGACATTTCTGCATCTTGCCCAAGAAAGAGGTGTAAATGGTCAAAACGTTTTAGTGGTTGACGGACGGCTTGTGGCAGCTGCATGAAATAAAAAATTTAATATTTATATTTTTCAACTAATATACAGACAAGACAAAATAATTTCAGTAAATGTACTTGTAATACTTTACCTCAGGTTTTAACTTGTGCAGATTTCATTTCCATTAAATTAACTGGACGGTATTTACTGGTTCTGGAAGACTATACAATAACAACCAACCCGCCACCGCCACCTGCTTACTGACAATTAATTGTTTGTGGGTGTCTGTACTGACTTTCTGCAAATAATTCTAAGTACAATTTTAAAATATTTTTCTCCAGCCTTCAAACTTTTTTCAGATGTCAAGTTGCCACTGCCAGTCTTTTATTTCAGAAATCATTACCACCAACCGCTCACTACCTACCACTTAAATATAAAACTGCTTTTTTATCTGTAAACAAACATAAACCGTCAACAAATGCTAATATCAAAACTGACATAGTAAGTAAAGTAAACAATCATTTTTGTAAACTCAATGCCAAAATGCATATTTATAGAATACTCTTTAGGCCCTTACGAAAGAGTATAGATTTATAGGACGGTCATTCACGGACGATGGACAGACTTCCTTGGCTGGTTCTGGTCTGTCTACTGACGATAAGACAATAATAATAAAATAAATAAAAATCCCTGTACTGCATTTGTATCTACAGACAGAGGTAAAGGTAAGGTAATACCTCCAAGAAAATTATAACGCACAAGGACAGATTTACAGCAGGACACATACATATACACATAAGCAAATATCGCATCGCTATTTCAGCGCAATGTTTGATGTAATGTTATAGCGCGGTTGAAGTAAGTAAAGTGTGTATGTAAATCGTAATACATTGGTAACATGGTAAGGGTAAGGTAAGGTACATAATCGTGTGTAGTATATGGAAATGACTTGTAATGCTATACGTAAAACCTGCTTATATGTATGAAGTGCCTGTCTCCTGTGCTTATATAAGCACAGGAGACTCTGCAGCAGGTCTACTGCACTGCACTCACTTCGACCGAGTAGCTTCGACTCACTCGACTCGACTCAACGCTCGGCTCGCATGTATATGTCTGTCTTTCAGTAAACTATAAAAATATATAACCTTTGTACGTAAACCGCATATACTATACGCTTATAAAGCTCTTATAATGGCTTTGCATGCATTTTTTGACATATATTTCCTATCTATTTCGCTAGCCTCGGTTACACACATACACACAGTCAGAGTCACTAACATGCATATAGGTATCACAATCACACCCGCACCCGCATGCAATCACGCACGGACGCAACACAGCATACGCATACCAGTACACACGGTACATACATAACATAGCTTAGTCTTGCCCTGTGTGATGTGAGCTCCTGTACACGATAGAGTACTATATCTCGCTAGTTGTCTTGTTATCATTATCAGCCACTAGACCACAAATCCGACAACTCATTAGTCAACCCTAAATTCACTTTCTTTCCTGTCCGTCTTCTCATCTTCCGGTGTGGTCACCTCTCCTGGCTAAATCAAGTCAACTACCCAAAAGTCAAAATTTATACGAAGACCAAAATCAATACTGTACCATCACTTCTGACTGACTGGTATATTACAGGACTGGTGTGTGAATCAAATCGAAACCTATAGAAATACAAGAATTATTATGTCAATGTGACATCCGCCGAACACCGAAAGCAAGCCGATGACACTCGGCTTTGTTGTACTTTATCTGGTGTAATATTTGGGTAATATTATATTGTATATCAAACACATTTTATGTTGTGGAAATGATGGAAATGCTATTATGATTATGTTGTATGCTACCAGTTACAAAAATATTATTTTTATATGTTCATAATAATATTTCAAAATTATTGAAGTTAATTCGTCCAATGCTCTTATTTCACGTTTAGGTTTCCGTGTATGTTGTGCTGGTTCTGCTGATTGCTGGTCTGGCAGTGCAAATTGTACTGATTTAATTGCTCACTGAGCTCACCTTTAATAAGTGGAACCAGTTATTTAAGCATTGACATTGATTGACAAAAGGTATGACCTTTGACCATTACTATCTACATCTATAACTTATAACTATAAATTATGAACACGTTCATGTTGTCATTTGTGAACCTTTACACATTTTATTTAACTATTGATTAATATTGTGTTTTAACTTTGACTTTATTATAGTTGTCGAGGTCGAGATCTATATAGTTAAAAATAGTGTTCCGGCAAACTGAAAATGGACAGTCAAGGGAGAAAAGTTGTAGTCTGTGATAACGGAACAGGGGTTTGTAACTATTGTTGAATTTTCATATTAACTTTGTATGTTTCATGTATGTGTGACTGTGTGAGCACTGGATTTTCATCCTTTTTGAAAGCGTTGAAGCGAATATTATATATTACTATTTGTTTATTTACTTAGTTCGTGAAATGTGGATATGCAGGCTCCAATTTCCCTGAGCATATATTTCCTTCTATGGTGGGACGACCGATTCTTAGAGCCGCCAATAAAATCGGTGACATTGAAGTCAAGGTACGGTTTGGGGACAAAAACCTTTTTTTTTACTTTTGTATGTATTCCGAAAATAATGAAATTACACTGGTTTAGGTGTCAAGACTTCATATTTTATAAAAGTTTACGATGATTAGTGTAGTAGTAAGATATTCAATAGATCATAATTACAATTCAATTTAAACCAATGAAAAGGATTGAAAGGAATCCGAAAAATAACATGAAGGTTTTTTTTTGAACAGGACGAATATGTTGTCAAAGTATGGATATTTCACTCTTGATCCAAGTATTCCAATTATTTGATAAGTATTTAAGGTCTCGCAAGCTTGCCAGTGTGTGTCTTTTCGTGTTTTTAACACTGCGTGTTTATCACTTAACAATGTTCCATTATGAACTATAAAGGTTCCGCGTTCCGCAGCAGTTATTAAAAGAGGACTTTTAGGACTTCATGATATTTATTCTTTCACGCCTCTATGGCACATGACACTTTCCTTTCCAACTTTTCACTGCATGAAACTTCTTTTACTAAACAGAAAGCATAGTTTCGGTCTTCAATAAATTAAGTAGAAAATAAGTTTGTTTTCTGCATCGATTGCCTAAATTGTACTATACAATACAATGTATACAATAGGTAGTGTATTAACCGCAAGGAGAAAGCAAGTCCTTTTCAATAAAATGTAATTTTATAGTATTATGGATAAAAATACTAACAAGGTGTGGTCTATTTTTAACATTTAATAATGCCAGCCAGAGGTGGATATTCCTGTAAGTATTTAAAGAAGATTATTGTAATTTATTTTTAGTTCGTTGGTGTAGTGTGTTTTCAATTCAACCGTTGTTTGCGCTTGTATTTTTTTGTGAATGCGTACTAATGATAATGATGCATTGGTCAGATATTTTTATTGCTGCCATTTCTGAATATTTAATTTCAGGATTTAATGATTGGTGACGATGCCAGCAAATTGAGGTCTATGTTAGAAGTTAACTATCCAATGGAAAATGGTATTGTCAGGTACGTTAAAAATAAACAAAATGGCTGTGTTTTCTTTGTTCATTTAATCTGAAAACAATAACAAAAATAAATAAATAATTGATGTAGAAATTGGGAAGACATGCTTCATTTGTGGGATTATACTTTCGGACCGGCGAAAATGGACATTGATCCTCGAGAATGCAAAGTTATGCTCACAGAACCGCCAATGAATCCGACAAAAAATAGAGAAAAAATGATTCAAGTATGGATTTAATTTCAGTATAAAATCTAATATGAGTGAGTAAACAAGCGATAAAGATATTTTAGATTGTATTTTATGCTAATGTGCATGAATTTGGTCCAACCCATAAAAATTCAAAGACGCTAAAGTGCGGTGTACAAACGGCGGCGGCTCCCACCACCGGTGCGGCGGTGGGAGCCACTTCACTTGTATGGGAAGGTTGGGTAAAGCTTTTTCAATTGGACGCTGGCATTTGCATCTAATATGTACCGTTGGACAAGTTAATCGCCCTACCAGATATGCAACTCTCTGTTTTGTTATGCTAACTTGATATTAAAATTGCATTAGCTTTCACAATACCACGTACGTGTGGTTTAAATGGTAAAAGTACTTGTAAAGCTTGCAGTGAAAGTTCCGTAGTTTAAATTAGCAACACAAAAAAGAAAGTTACATGTAGGACCCATAATCTTGTCATAATATTATTAGAATCTTATTAGTACTTTTTATGGAAGAATTTGGTCTAGATATAAATCACTTATAAACTTATTTAGGTTAGATATAGATTATTTTTATGCAATCAAACTCTAGTTTTCCCTTCGCCGGTGAAATTATAAGCCCCTCCCCTGCAATTATTCTACAAGGTGCGTAGTGCGTATTAAAGTAAAGGACTTTCACCATGTAAGCCTAAACTCTATATAAAACTTTCACAAGTGAAAACCACATGATTTTCACCTTGTCAGGCTTTTACAGGTGAAAGTTGTATTTGTTTAGGTATCTAAAGTAAAAGCTATACGAAACATTACTTTATGCGCAGCGCACACAATATATGATAAAATTGGTATTGAACTATAAATAATTTTATGCCCTCTCCCTTTGTTCAGGTCATGTTTGAAAAATATGAATTTGCTGGAGCTTACATTGCAATTCAAGCTGTCTTGACACTTTATGCTCAAGGATTGCTGACAGGAGTTGTTGTAGACTCAGGGGATGGGGTAACACATATTTGTCCGGTGTATGACGGCTTTGCTTTGTCCCATTTGACAAGACGTTTGGATATTGCTGGAAGAGACATTACGCGTTATCTTATCAAGGTAAATGACTTAAAGCTATTGTACAGTTACATATAAACGGAGCAATATTTGATGCTAAACGATATTCTTATCTCTCTTGACTTTTGAAATTTAAATAGTTACTCTTGTTGAGAGGATATGCATTCAACCATTCGGCCGATTTCGAGACTGTGAGAATGATGAAAGAAAAACTTTGCTACATTGGATACAATTTGGAGACAGAACAAAAGCTTGCTCTAGAAACCACCGTTTTAGTGGAAACTTACACGGTACTATTACTTAATCTAAACGAATGTAACACTATTTAACAGCACTTTTATAGTTAAATAGCTATTCCCGTGTTAATGACAGCGGGTTCCAGCCCATTCTTAATCGATTTTTCTAATAGTTTTGATAGCAAATTTACAGGCTGAGGTTATATTAATGCGTAGCATCACTTTCACCAGTGCTCAAATCACCATAAAAATCCCTTATAAATCGAGTGTTAGTGGTGAAAATGTCGAGAAAGTTTGTTATTGTTTTATCGCATGGAGAAAGTTGTACTAAGCGTTGTTAAGATAGTATGGTTTTGGCTTGGGGTTTGGCATAGTATTTAGGCGGAAGAAATTACCTTCGATTGTATAAAACTTGTCGTTCCCTGAATTGTCTGAATACGGGGTTAAAACATTTCTTGTGAACTTCATTTATCGTATATGGTCCTCTGATAACAGTGATAAAAGATTATAAAATCAATTTGGCATGTATTTATTTTACAGTTGCCGGATGGAAGGGTTATCAAAGTTGGCGGGGAGAGATTTGAGGCCCCTGAAGCTCTTTTCCAACCTCATTTAATAAACGTTGAAGGACAAGGTATATACTGATACCGTTTTCATTTTTTGAGTAAAATCAGCTTGGTGAAAGCAACTATATCAAAAGATTATTATACTATGTAATTTAAAGGAATTGCGGAACTCGTCTTCAACACAATTCAACAGGCTGATATCGATATAAGACATGAGTTGTATAAACACATTGTCCTCTCTGGGGGATCAACAATGTATCCTGGACTTCCTAGTCGACTGGAAAGGGAAATCAAGCAATTGTATTTGGAACGTGTTCTCAAAGGAGATGCCGACAAATTATCCGTTAGTGCTTCTAAATTATAAATGATTTTAATCTTTAAAGTATGTTGCTAATTTCTAATGTGACAAATTTCTAGAAATTCAAAATAAAAATAGAAGATCCACCTAGACGGAAAGATATGGTATTTATCGGGGGCGCGGTGCTTGCAAGTGTCATGAAGGATAAAGATACCTTTTGGATGTCCAGGGAAGAGTACCACGAGAAAGGTGTCAGAGTGTTAGAAAAGCTGGGTGTACGGGCGGGTTAAATAAAATTAAGTATACCTATCCCATTTTTGAATGTTTTGTGAATGACACCTAAATATAATTTATAATGTGGATAGACTTGGAAAAGTGCCAATGTTATTGGCAAAAATGCATTCATAATTTATCGATAATTCCAATTTTAGGAGAGTATTTCTAATATTCAATAATTGTATTTATCTTCGAATTGTTCTTTTTCTTAAACCAATAACTCTTCCAGTAAACAGGGGCTGTAGTAGTAATTACTGTACCTAATTAGCATTAATATGACTCGTTTTCTAATGTATAATAATGTGGGCTACCTACAGTTTCATGCATCGCCGATTTGTAGTATTTGTGCAACATCATGGATATCATATGTCTTGTAGCAATTGTATTAACTATGTTACGAATTACATACACAGTAATTGATTATTATTTAGACTTAAATAGTTTAAACCAAAAAGTTAAAAAAATTTAATTCGCTTTATTTGTATTTCTACTTGTATTATAAGTAATTTACCTTTACCATTCTGTTCTCGTATATATGTACTTCATTCCATTCGGTATATAGAAATTATTTGTAAACAATTATTTATAACGCGCTTTCATTTTGATTACTATCCAAACTTTGTATCAAATTGTAATATCAATTTTTATGCTATTATTGGTCGTATATATATTTGTGTACTTAGTACCTGTCCTTCTATCTATGTTTATTGATACCGTTCATTGCATGGTAATGTAGAGTATTCTTTAGTTCTATCTATAGAGTATAAGTGCTGCAATGAAAGATTTTTGTGACATAAATATGTTTAGTTACACATCATTGCATATAGGCATACTTGTTCAGCAAATTAAGATAGACTAGGGAGGCGTTGGAGATCATAATCAACTCACAACTACACAGGACTAAGGTCAATCAAGATCCTTTCCACGGCATGTAATTATTATGTAACTTGCACCCTATAGCGACTTTATGGCTATAAGTATCAAAATGCCTGTTTAATGGTGTTTTGATTTTACTATGAAATTCAGCAGTATTGCTAGTCTTTGTTATCAGAGTAGCCCAAAAAAGTGTCAATTAGGTACTTCCAAGCTCCTAGGGTCAAACAAAAGGTGCTGGACTGACTAGCTGAGCTTGTATGTATGGCTGTTAAAATAATGTAAACATTAAACAAATAATTTGTTTTAAGTCACTCACAGTCACAATTTTACAATGCCACATCTACGGCAAAAATTTGTTCCTCTGCCGTCCTTTTTTGTTATTGATTGTATATTACTGATTTATTATTATTCTTCTTTAATATAATAGTAATGATTATTTTAAGTGCGACTTTTCGTGTTCGACACACACCTGAAATGCCACCGGGAATTTATTTTGTCCTTCGTCAATAAACTCTATAAGAAAAAATATATAGGTCAGTTTTGGCATGTAAGTATTTTATTCGGTCGTCCAGATTTCCTACGCTCTCCAATCGGTACCATTTTTATTGGTGGTTTTAACCATGTATTGCAACGATTTCAAAGACAGTACATTTATCAAACAATTTCAGCAGGCGCTCAACAATATCAGTCAGCATCTATCGAAAACCTTCCCGGTGACATTTCAGGTGTGCTCCATACATACTAAGATTACGCCAATTATTTCTGAGTATTGATTATTAGTTTATCTGTAATCGTCATATTATTGTCTAATATATATTCTATGAATGCCAGAAATTAAGCAATAACAATTCATTTCAATTTTCTTCGCTTCAATTTTATGATTGTATTTGTTGATGTTAAATATAACTGTATAGCTGTACCTAATAAATAGAAATATTAAAGAAATAAATATTGATTACCAATACTAAAGATTAACTATTTATGATAACTGCTTCATTTTTCAGGAAATTACAATACAAGACTTCCTTTCAATAACTATTCCAGAACTAAAGATTCATCTAGGGATGTCCCATTTCCCATTGCATTATTACCATAATAATATTAATATGGTTTGAGTGAAAGTTGTGAAAGTACAAAGTAGTGAAAATAGGAACCGTGGTGGTGAAACTAGTGAAACTAGTTTAATGAAAGTAGAATAAATAAAATTATTTTCAATGAAAAGCAAAAGCCTTATAAAAGAGCGTTCGCGAATTATGTTAGGCTATGCATGCGCCATCTATTAATATATGTAGTAGTCATGTGTTTGTAATTCTGTTGGTCGTAGCGGGTAATTTTCACATTTATTGTTCTGTTGTGTCGTTGTGAATTTGGTCGATACGGTTTGTGAGTTTTGAGTGAAGTTCGTCTCAGTCAGTTCGTCTCAGTCAGTTCGTCTTCAGTTTTTTCAGAAAATAATTTGAAATAATTCTATAATTTTTAAAAGATTACGATGGGGAAACGCAAGAGTCAAGTTTTACTGGATTCTGACAGCGATTCCAATGGCTCTGGTTCTGGATCGGATCTAGAAAAGGTTTTATTTTTCTCTTGTTTTTGTTACAGTTTGGTGAATGGAGATTGTTTGGATTTGGATTGGAAATGTTATTAATTATAATTAGTTCCTTTCCATTATTACTGATCCAATTCTGAATTAGGACAGTTAAATATTAAACAAATTAATAGGCCATTGTTAAAATTTAATAACTGCACTATTAGTGATCAGCTGATAACAAAGGACATGACCTACATTTAATCACATTAATACTTGTAATTTTGTAAAACAAATGACAATGGCATTTTTATAGGCATTCATAATTCTTAATGTTCACCGTCTTTATCCTTTCATTACCGGTGGTGCGTGCTGCGTGGCCTGAACAAGGGTATTTTAGAGCAGGGCTTATTTATATGACGTACACCGTACACTGTGCACCTTAACCATCACATTCGGAAAAACCAAGGCATTTCTAACTACAGAAGTTATTTTAAGGTTAAACGCCCATAATGTTTTCCTGTCACCTGTAGCCGTCTTGGTCTTGACAGGTGACAGCGACTATATAATTATAGTCTTTAACCGCAGAATTGGTGTTAGTGTTGAGATATGACCCGCAACACAACTAATGTGATTTAACCCTTTTTGATATGAAATCGATATGTGATCATTGTGATGTTTGATGTATGGCGTAGGCGTAGGTCGGTGGCTCGATGTGAAGGCTTAGAATGTAACTTCATAATTACCTTTATAAAGGGTTACGTTACGATTTGTGATTAGTTAAAAAAAACTATGCAATTAATTTAATTTAAAATAATTAGCACAAAAGAGTGACATTCACATTCTATAAAATAAGTTTTAAAGGAAACTATGACGTGAAAATACTTATTGGTTGTTTATTAATTATAGGAAATATTATCGCTATCGAAAAAAAAGAAGGCACCACCAGTTCCCAAAAGGGTAAGGGAAGACTCAAATACGGATTCAAGTGATTCAGATTCAGACTGGGACTCTAGCTCGAAGGTTAAGCCTAAAAAGTTGAAGAAAAAGAAATCCGGAGCAAGCAGCATTACTCGGCGCTCAGTCAGTAATTCACAATCTTCTCATGATTCCGAAAATGACGACGAAGAAAGTTTCCCACAATCTGGACCAATCGAATCGGAAGACACTCCTGCCAAGAAATCATCGGACCTTGAGGAAGGGGAAGTATCTTCTTCGGATGACTCGGGTGCGTCGTCTGAGGAATTTAATGATGGATATGATGACAACCTTATGGGTGACGAGGAAGATCAGCGGAAGTTAAATCAAATGACGGAGAAGGAAAGAGAACAAGAACTTTTCAAACGTATCGAGCTAAGAGAAGTTATGCGAACTCGTTTTGAGATTGAAAAAAAGTTAAAACAGCAAAAGAAAAAAGAAATGAAAAAGTAATTTACAATAAGTCAAGTTAAAATTTATTGACATGTTCTTCAACCATTCAACCAGTTTTACATAAATGAGTTGCTATGTATTTTGTTTACAGGCAGAAACGAGCTGAAAATGCATCGTCTACTGACAAGTTTAAAATTGATGCTAAAGAAAGAAGTAAAGAGAGAAAGAAAACAGTTGAAGGGAAGGTGGACAAAAAGACACAAGCCATGGATGCCCTTAAAGCAAAACGAGAAGCTCAGAAAGAAAGAGCAGAGGAACGAGAGAGGCAACGACAAGAAAAGGAAAAAAAGAGGGAAGAATCAACAATTGACGACGAATTGGACCTAATTAAAGACGAAACATCAAGTTCTTCAGTTGGAGAGAAGAAGAAGAAACTAAAAGCTTCCGACATATATTCAGACGACAGTGGATCTGAATGGGAAGATGACGTAAATCCAGCTAATAACAAAAAGAAGAGTTCCAGTGAATCTAGAAGTGGTTCAGATTCTGAAGCAGAAGAAAAGTAAGCATGAAAATGAACTAATTTTTTTAAAATTTAACTTGACTTTCGTTTTCTAACTTGTTTTACTCATTTGATATAGAACCAAAAAAATTGTATATGTGGAGACTGCGGAGCAGTTAAATAAAAGTCGGTTGTCACGTCACAAATTGGAGAGGTAGATGTTTGGACTATGGTCTATAATGTTATGCTGGACTTTTAAAAGTCTATTGTGGATTTAAATTACGATTCATATTTTCTTTTAGGTGGGTACACTTACCATTTTTCAGTTCTGTTTGCACGGGTTGCTTCGTTCGAGTTGGAATTGGTTCCAATCAAGAAAAACCTGTTTATCGGGTAAGCTCATCTTTTGTGACGAATGTTCTAGCAGATGTAGTTGTTTTAGGTATGTGCCTCTACAGCACAGAATTAAGTATGTCACTTGTGGTTTTGTTGAGCTAAGCTAATCTACGCACGCCACTTATGTATGCCTACTGAATGATGCCATAACTTCTTTGAAAATATGAAACCGTAAGATTTATTGATTTGAAAATTTACTATTTATATTATACATATTTATATGTACTTAGGTGGCAGAAGTAATGGGAGCGGTAGAGACTGCAAAAATTTATCAACTGGGAACAACTAGAACTAATAAAGGCCTGCGTCTTCGACATGGGAAGAGTACTACCAACTTCAGGTTGGAATTTGTTAGCAACCAAGACTTTACCACTGAAGAATTTCAAAAATGGAAAACGTCCTGTGCCGAACATGGTGTCGTCTTACCTACTTTGAACGAAATCGAAAAGAAAGAACAGGAAATTAAAGATGCAATGGAATATCAATTTAAAGAGGAAGATATTGAAACAGTAAGGCTTAAAAATTACAAATTTAAACTGATGCATGTAATGTAAATCTCTTTCATATTATTCGGAATGCGTCCACTTGATGTGATGCTGTGTTAACCTATAGATTTAATGTTTGTATTTATTAGATTATTCAAGAGAAGCAGAGATTTAAGCAGGCTCCAGTCAATTTTGCTGTGAAAAAGACTTCGCTAATGAAAGAACGGGAAACTGCTATTAATAGGTGTGCATAATAATATCTATATTCAACATTTTAAAAGATGATTTACAATATTTTTATGTTAAAAATTACCATTCTGTATATATTAGAGGAGATGACCGAAGAGCTGAGGAGATTGCGCTAGAAATTCAAGAATTAGATGAAAGAGCTAAAGAACTAGACAAATTGCGTACATCTAGTATATCCAGTATTAGTTACATTAATGAAAGAAATAGGAAGAAAAATGTAGAAGAAGCAGAGAAGGCCATTATGGTAATATCTTCTATGTAATACCATTTATGAACATAATTATTATTAAGGATGGATCATTGAGGAGCTTTCTCCCTGTAAATCAAAATGCCTGAATGCTCATATTGAAAATGACTCATGCCCCTTTTCCCCTGCATGAAATTTCACTTATTCACTTTCTTCAACAAATTAAAAGCAATTTTTCGAAACTGCTCTTTTAAGAAGATTGATTGGTCCTCGTCTCCGGCTTATGCTTCTGATTAAACAATTAAACTAACATTTTTACAGGAAGAGCATAAGGCGAATAAAGGGAAGAAAGTGGAAGATCCTTTTACCCGAAGAAATACAAAACCGCGAATAGTCCATAGACCCATAGGCTTGGATGGAACAGATGGAGAAGCAGTCTCTTTCAGTAATAGCATTAACGCAAATGGCACTCCACAAAATTCTGAAGCCGAAGCAAAGACTGTTAGTCTTCCGTCACTTCCAAAATCGCTCAAACCTTTACCAGCATTGGTAAGAAATTTCATTAATCATGTACAACTACAAATATTTTAGTTCTGTCATCTAATACGAAATACTAGTATGAGGTAATTAGGAGGGTACGTTGTGCAGTTTCGATTTCACGTGGAATGTATGCATAACTTTCGTTGAATTATCTTGCTGTAACTTTATTTTGAAGCAGTCAATAAATTAATTTTTAACGATGCGCGTATGTTGACAATCTAGTTGGGTCTTGATATGGACGATTTTGATGATAATTCAAACGACAATTCGTCTGACGAGAGAGGAATAGGAAAACCAATGAGCACAGGAGATCTGTTCTCTGCTCATGACTTTGAGATAAAACTAGACCTGGATGCAAAATTGCCTCGTAAGTTTGACGATAAATTTCGCCTGTATAACAGATTGATTTTCGACCTTAATTTTACTTGTAAATAAAAGATGTAGTTTTATGTAATGAAAAATTTAATATTTTCAGCAAATCTCCCTATTGTGGCTAGACCTTCAACAGTCCCTATACCAGAACCTGCTCCTCGTAGATCTTTAAATTTGGATGATTACAAACGTAAACGGGGTCTAATCTGAAGGATTTCTGCAAACATGAAGCCATGCCGCATGCATCTAGTACTAAAACCCTACAATGTTAGTTGTTTCCGTTTCAACGACGTTTGGTATTTATGTCTCATTAATTAAATGTCAGTAATGTGTTAGAACGTTTGCGTAAATAATATGTGTTAAAAAAATCAATCCGATGTATTCTGAATTGAAATGACATGTAACTATAAATTATTTGGGGTTATTTATCAGTATAAGTATAATAGATTCAATAACTTTGGGCGCTGATTTTATGTGTAGCTTATGCAATTTTTAAGACGCTATTAAGTAAATTATTAGTAATGAGTCGCAAAAATGAATATCTAGAATAGACACTGAAAGTATGAATTTTAACAAACGACGAATTGTAAGCTAGTACGTAATAATATTATGCACTGCTATAAACATAATGATCTAATGTAACCTCGGGTTTGTAAAAATAGTTGTGTCATCTGTGAATATAATGGGCTAACGTATAATTGATTGTGTCAAATGCAATACAGAAGCTCTGCAAATTCAGAAGGGGGCTTCCCTGCGTGGAATGCATTATTATTATTACTCCTTAACTATTTAAATAAAATCAATATGTAAACGTTTTTTAACCTCAAATTATTTTTTACTTCCTTATAAGGGTACAAACTTGAAAGATATTAACAGGGCAATTACTGCTATCAGGTATCTGTACCACAACAATTATCAGTATCGGATCGATGTATGTCTGACGTAGCCCCATGACGTTGACCGATAGACCTCTCCTCTCATGTAGGTATGCAATATAATTAGTTCGAAGTAAACAAATTGTTATTTAGTGCTCAGTTATCATTTTGTATCTCAAATATGTCATCATAAAGTCATTGTCTTTTACACCTCATACATTTGTACCGTATTATACCACCCATCACCATTTTGTGAGTCTAATCAGGGAAAGTAAGTTTTGGTTCTAACAAAGCCATGTACATAAATAATATACTTGTAAAACAATTCAAGCACAGTACAGTTGTTACCTATGTATCTATTATTTTGGTTTTCCTTGTCAAAATTTAATTATCCCAGACCGATTAACTGACTCAATCGTCACTTATTCGGTACGGGTTGTTTAATAATTATTTTGCTTTTCGTCTGTTGTGTTTGTACGTTTTTATTATTTAATATTTTAATCCAGTAATCCAATATACGTACCTGCTCTATTATACTTATGTATTAGTAAGGATTACAGGTTTTTTAAATGTTTTAGACGCGCATATAGCTTTATTATAATCATGACAAGCATGACCATCATGTTCAAGTAGAGGTATTGAACAAGAGCGATGTATCCTATATGTTGCTACTACATACACATTTACTTCTGTATGTACTTGCACTCGATCTACTCTACAGTACTAAGTAAGTACTACATATTATACTCAATCGTACTTCGCATAAGCGACTGACAAGGCACTGTTTTACTGATAACCACTACCATCTACCAGTTTACCTTACCATGGTCATGGCATATGGCCATATTATGCCCGTGTTGAATACACATAGAACTGCAGAGACTTATACCGATGACAAGTAAGTTTAGTATTATAGTATAGAATAGACATGTTCGGTCGTTGGTTGGTTTGGTATCTATAGCTTAGCTAAGCGCTAGACTAGACAGGACTCAGGACACAGAGACGACGACTCATTTTACGATGACACAGGCATTAGGTAAACGAGGAGAGTGTAGTTCTCAGTTCAGTGTACCCTAAACCCGGCCGGAAGTTTAAGTCGCGGCTTATATACGAGTATCTCCGAATTTTTCTTTTTTGGAAGTCTTTGGAATTCGGATCGGATTTTGTAATCGAGAACTATATTATATATTATAGTTTTGATTTTATTAGTAGAAGTATAGTGAAAAATAAATGAAGAAACTACTGACTTGGGTTTCTTAAATTTTAGTAGATGTAACTTGATGTAAGTAAGACGAATCCGGTAGGTTTCACAGAAACCTTCAGTAACTCATCTGAAATTGATGAGATTTTCATTTAATAGTCATACAAATGCCCTACAGTTGTCCGTTTGTGGGACAACATTTTAGTAGTCCGCTAATGTATAATACAGAATGGAACCAGGTTCGACTTGTCATTGCATCTGTTTAAGTTTTGAAAATAATACCAAAGAATATAATATTTAGTACCATTTGCTAAACGTGAAAATAGAATGTGGAATTTACCTTTTCGGTTACAGTTGTGTCAACCGAAAAGTCGTAGTTGTACCATGCTGTACTTTTGTCCAGATTTATATTATGAGTAGTATTGAACAATAATTCTATCATGCATTTATCAGCTTAAAACCTTATACACACGTCAACGTCCAATACTTGGGGCTTTCAGTTATTACCCTAGACCCTAACATTAATAGAAGATTACTACTACTACAGCATTTTACACAATGTTAACGTTAACTGTAACATTGACTAGACTTTTATGTGAGTTGTATTTGTGAGTGTACGTACGCTTCTGACTTCTTTCCATTCTACATCTGACTATTTATTTCGTTAACTTCTAATATGGTAAGCATATGCATGCAGGAGAGTTAGTACTTAGTAAGTACTATACCTGTAATAGAAATTAGACAGTGCTTTGATAAGTTGTAGTTACGTTTCTGCAAACAAAAATCGCAAGAAAAGGCAAATGTAACGTAACACAAATAAATTTTTTTAAATAAAGATGATTATTATTTCCTATATAATATAAATATTTTTCAGAAATATTTTTATTTTGTAGGATGCATATAGAAAGTATGTACATGAAATACATGTCATATAATATCATATATGTAGTATGTATATAGTAGATTGAATAGTCTGTCTTATTCTAGTACTTAAGTCTATTCGTACAGACCGGTACAGACATATCATACATGAAAAAGGTGAAAAAGGTATTTGCGTTCATGTAATATACCATCATGCCTTTTACATGTAAGGAAAGAATAACCGGCATTTCAAGCGAGAGTGAGAGTGAACAGAAAAGTTACCCAGTCATGTTGTATGAGTGAGTAAATCCAAATCGTGAATCATTTCACTTTATTTGTTTCATTCAAGAGTCAGGCAGGGAGCTGAGCTGGGTGTACTACCATATAAGGAAATAATGGCAATGCGATGCAATGGGATCGAAATCGCAGTCTTGTCATAGTCAAACTCAACTTACTCAACACACGTACAAAATACAACTACCAGCTACTACAACACTACTTACGTATACTATGTTATTAGAGACTTGCCTGGGTATGGGCATGGACTGAATCTAAATTGCATAAGAACGAGATAAGGTTCACATTCCGGTTTCCCCCGGCATTCAATCATAGTATACTGCAAAAATTGGCTAAGCGAAAGATGTTTGATTATAATATATTTATAGTTATAATTTTGCTATGAATAATACATAAATCGCAATTCAAGAACGGTAAAGTTAGGTTGTAAGAATTCTTTACTTTTGTAAATTGCATAAAATGAAACAAACCTAAGAAGAGCTCACTGAGCACTGAGTAAGTGCAGTACTACTAACGGTTGGATCGGATGGATACTACGCTAGGATACGATACGACCGACAGTGATGGACCATGCACTTCTACCCGACTTTGATTTTGGACCCGAAGAATGAATATTGTTTCAGGGCCGGTTAGAGCAGGAGCAAGATAAAGTTTTCATGGTCATAGACATGTGGTTGTGGTCTTATGCGAGGTAGCCGATCGACCAAAATAAACTAAAGGTTTCCGCATCATAATAATAGTTAGCCTACAAAACCATAGTAGATTGTAATGTAACGACACTACTTCCTCAGTGTCTTTGGAACAGAATTAAGATGAAAATTAAATAAATTATTACATAATAATTATGGATATTCCCTCGTTTAATGTTAAATGAAATAGTACGTAGATCATGCTATTGTATCATTTTGAATTGGCATCATCTATTTCGCAAATGATTCAAGTTTACATCTTATACAACTAGCCGAGTGAGTGCCCTTAAATTCACTCCTTTCGGGAATCACATGGATAATATTCAGACATTAATAACATCATTAAATAGCTAAAATAAATAGGCTTTGGTGCATACGTTTTGGAAATCTCAGATGACTATCAAAATACACTGCTACCATTTTCTGCATTTGTTTCAAAATCTCCAAAAGTTCTGATACGATTTGGTTATGTCGTACATATTTGGAATGGCAAACGCATTGCCTTAAAATTTACTGCAGAATATTTTCGAATTTATGGAAGCATTCACTAACAATGATTAGATATTTTTATCAAATTTTGCCCTAATTTCGACGCTTAAATTAGAACTGTGTACAAATAAGTCAAAATATCGAAAATGTTCTACAGTAAATTA
>JABASH010001787.1:0-23773 GCA_019776445.1 Tomocerus maximus | reverse complement strand
TGCCTAGGCTTTAAGCTTAATGACTAGGCTTTAAGCTTAATGCCTGGCATTTTTAGGCATTAACGTTACTGCCTAGGCATTAAGCTTAATGCCTGGATTTACTTATTGCCGCTAACATATGTATGCGTCTGTAATATTTGTATATATATTTATATTTGTGTAACTAGTAATGATTAGTATCCTTAGCTAACTAAGTGTATACTTGCAGCTACATATAATATTTACATGAATTACTTGAATTACTTTTGATGTCTTAAAATATATATTTTAGACTGCTACTTACTTAATTATAAGTTATAGAAAAGGTACTTATTAATTCCATTGACTACAATTTTTCTGCGATCTAGCACTGATAACATTCTATTGTAAGTAAAGAAGTAAGCCAGTACCACGACGATTTCCTTTTGATTCTCAAGTGCAGCGCTACATTCTGCTAGTTACCCAATAAATTACAGTTCTTTCCAGGGTACACAAACAGTGATTGTCGTATACCTTAACCACCTTCATTTTATTTTCTGGTCAAAGGCCTAAAGGGAAGACGAAGTCAAAAAGTACAGCTAAAATTCGTCTAAATCATAAAAACGTCAGTTTGGTACTGAAAAGAATGAATTTCTACGGGAGAGATGTAATTGCCAATAGATTTCCCTATTTAACATTATAAAGACGCATTCACTAACAGTTTGGGAGAATAGCAATAGAGTAAATCATTTCTGAAGTGTTCTTCTGCAGATAAGAGTGACTAGAGAAATTCATTGGATATTGCCAACAGAACATCTAATGAATATCTATTTCTACTTATTTTTAGCTGGATTATGATTCCAGAAATAAACATAACAAATAACTGTAGAGCATTTCCAAACATTTTTGCTATGAATACCATATTTGGCTAAACCTATAGTATGATTGTCTGACATTTACCCATCGCATAACATTCTCTTCCCAATAACAATTATTCTGATTGACTGATGCATCCAAGTCGATATTCGCCCCAGTCGTTGTGATTCCGAAGGCCAAGTAGGTTTGCTTTTTGCCGACGAAAGATTCCAAATCCCATGGGGCCAGTGTAAAGTAAGTGGAGAGTAGTATTATCGTCGTCGTCGAATTTGCATGTCCAGCTATACAGGATATAGTAATCCAGCCAAGGGACATTCAAGAAAGGATCCACTACAGATAATTTTTATGCGTCAATGTAATCTGATTTAAATAGAAAAGAAATATTGAGTAGTTCGATATCAACATAAAGATCTCATTAAAAGCCCGACTATTTCCCATTAGATAGAAATTGGATAGAAAGGAGGAGCACAACAGGAGATGAAGGCGATAGCGTTGTTGAGCTGACATTGAGACAGACGGAGGTTTACTTTGGCTCACAACTAGCACTGCACATTTGGATCGGCCTAGTTTAGACTCAGAATGTCGTTAGACGGGTAATGCACAGCATATTTGATGTGCATGGGAAACTGGAACGTGCACATTGAGATTGAACTGGAGAACAGACAGACTTTTTCTCAAAGGACGAAGATGACACCAGCACAAACACAGAGAGAGTACAGACACAAAATACAGATAAATAACATTCACAATGGCAATAAATATTTAAGAAATGTTCCGTTTCTATTTGTGTTCATATTCAGATGGCTTATCGTTAATTGATATGGGCGAGTGGGTGTTTACGTCTCTTCCCGCAGTGATTGATTGATAGGTGCAACTTGTCTATTTGGCTTGTGGCTCTGAAAAATAATGTGACAAGACGGCGGTAGTAGTCGAAGAAGGCATGGCAATCGGGCGAAAACCCGCATTGCTCAGGAGAGACGGAAATGACAAAAGGAATTGGAGGAAGAGGAATGGATGGCATCTGACTTATTGGCAGTCTGAGTTGGCGAGTACAGGAGAAGAGGGCTGGGAAGTTGAGAATTTGGTTAGACGTCGGTGGACGTCGTCTGAATGCGAACTTTTTTCAATGAGCCCGTCCTGGAGAGCGTGGGAGAAGTGCCGGAGAACCCCGGGTTTTGAATTCCGAGTGGACTGTCGGCTGTCTTTGACTTTTTGAGACTGGAGCGGAGTGGGGCTCGGATGGGCGTGGAGGAGACGGAGGCGACTGTAGAGATGGTGGACATAGAGGAGATGATGGAAGACGATCCGTTGGAGCCGGGCGACATTGTCACGCTCGATACACTGCCATTCCAAGTCATAGAATTATCGTTATACTTACTGCCATTTTTCTTACTGTGTCTCGAACCGCCGCCTTTCGCGGCAGTTCTTCGAGCACCAACTAAATTAGAACCGGACGGCACAAATTGAACACTGGAGGCTGTCATTGAAATACCGTTGCTGCGACTCCGACCGTTCTGCTCCCGGAAACCCGGATTCCCGATCGTCGTGGCACAGTTTGAGTCCACGGCATCTTCATCTCGACGACCGCTGCAGTACTCCCCCACAGTCAGCAGCATCAGAATGAACGTGAACACCGCCAGCACCACCTTCAATCAATTCAGTCGTCGCAATTCAAACATTGACCATCAAGAACTGCACCAATGGACACCAAATTGTCGTTCTTACCTCCATGTAAAATGAAAAGGCGAGTTGGACAACGTATCCGTTCTCCAAATCATTCCCTTGAGCGGCAAAAAGTCCCACTGCAGCCCAACTCAGCATCGCTGTAACAGTCCAATATCACATCTTTATATCACACATACAATTTATATCACACAATTTTATATCATACATCATTACACCGGTCGAATAATGCACGCTTTTCCATTGATTTAAGAAAAAAAGTGTGCTCATGCAAACAACGACAAATCCTGCTTATTAAATTTATGTAGCATTAAAGTCATGACACATTTGTCTGCTACATATTTGTATTCATACTACTTGCGTAGGATTGCGCTAAACAGTGCTTGTTAAAATGAGAAAATATCTTCTGCCTAAATTACCAACATATGTCAATATGGAAAGAAAATATAATATTTACGCGTTTGCATCAATTCTTAATTTAAAGTACTTAAAGACATAACAATTGAGTGGATCAGAAACTATTTTGAAGTTAACAGCCTGGTACCCTAGATATTGTGCGTAAGTTATTTGTTCACTCATAAGCAGTCCAAATTAGGGAATAGTATACTCTGCCTGTGGAAGGGTTTTTGTGGGGAAGAGTATACTCCTGAAAGGAAGGGATATACAATGCTCAACGCCGGGGAATTTCTTTGCCCATTATTTTTTAAACCTGGTATCGTTGACATATAAGGTCCCCAGTCACCACCTTAGATTTGGGACAACATTTTGTACTACAAAAGTCAAAAATCTTAATCGGGTTTTCCTAAAATGGGGACGGGTCTCTATCCGGAGGAAGAGTATACTTCCTTGCCCCGGTCAAGGAAGTGTATACTCTTCCTTCCCAAATTTGGGGAAGAGTATGCTCTTCCCTAGCACACAGTATACTCTTCTGACTATGCGTTCTTCGTATACCCTTCCTCTGAAAACTCTTCCAAGGAAGAGTGTTCTTCCCTGTCACGTGGGAAGAGCATAGTGTTCCTCAGACAGAGTATACGCTGCCCCAAAAGAAGAATGCCCAAATGTTCTACCTTAGTTTAGATTGATAAGAGTAGTATTCCAATTATTTGAGACTGGTGAATAGTTTAAGACAAACAAAAGGAACTCACAGGAGAGGACTTGCATACTTTACATTCTGTCTACAACACATTTTAATCTCACAGCACTGCATGAACACATTCAGCACAAACCCAACAAATGATTAGACAGACATTGGTATTGCAATAATACCCTTCATATCCAATCTTAGTGTTTACTGTACTTTATGATAACGGATATGCATATGAATATGTTCTGCAAATGTCGATGCACAATAATCAAATCATTTGTTCTAGAATTGTACGTCTAGGTATAAGGGATACAGGCGATTCTAAATGAAAATTTAGCCAAAGTGCATTGTCATGCAGCGTGTCCTTTATTCACATTCTCCAGTTTCAGATTTAATCCCAATATTTAAAATGAGACTTTGAACGACTTCATTATAATACGATGTTAATATAAAATAATACAAAACCAAATGTTTGTATAGAAGTTGATAATTGCAATTGACAAGTTTGTCTTCCTGTTTGAGTATTAAATAAATAACGATCCTGAAACTCGTGCTCGCAAGAGTGGATGACAAGGCAGGCATTCATTATGATTCATGCTAGTAGATAGGTGATATAGTGAGTATATATTTCGCTTAAAATCCGTTATTCATCCATGTTATTAGGTAGAATTGCGATGACGCAAAATAGTTGGTTAACATTTTCAAACTAGTTGACCACACGTTGCAATTAGAGAAAATAATGAGTAGTTTTTACCCGCAATTAGACTGAAGAGAAGTTTGGCCATGGTGAGATATTTCTTTTGAAGGGGAGGATTACGTGATTTCGTCACTTGGAGTGAAATGTAGAAAAGAGACGTCAGGCAATAAAATCCCAAAGCTCCCACTCCGATTGCTGCACAAATCCCTGCAGCATACACGAAAACTGCCGAATAAACAGTATAACAACCAATTAGCCATTTCCACTAAATAAGAAAATCTGCTAATTAGTGAGCAGTTAGCGTAACTCTTAATTAATTAACCATCCCTTTGTCATTCTGAGAAATATTGCTCACAATTGTCGTATTATATATCATAAACATAGCAGTACAAGGTCTAAATCGCACTTGTGCGAATAGAATGCTGGAAAGTTTCCATTTGCAAATTCTTTCAAACATTCTTCATGTAATGATGCCGCGTGGAGTGGCAGGCAAAACTATCCCTAGATTTGATTACATTGCTCGAGGGCAAGAAGAGAGCTTTAATAAATGAAAATGAGTGGGCGAATGGAAACCTTAAGAATGCTCCGGAAAATCTAATGAGAGGGAAAAGTTAGAAAGGTAGGAGAGAAATATTATTAATTAGAGAAATACTTTTGCAGTAAGAACTCCAACAGCCCGAACCACTGCTGAGTACTACAATTTACATAACGCAGCAAACAACGTATAAAAGCGATATGATAATAATTAATGCTATCTGAGTTTTAGCACTTACATGTCGGTCGAAACATTGCAATTCTGTCTCCACACATTTGTCTCCCATAGCCTGCGTCCTTGCACATCGTCCATGGTCCAAAGTTACCTCTTTCCTCATCTAAAAAGACAAGTTGTTAAGTTATGGACTTTTTCCAAAAATATCAAAACTTGTTCCTACTTATCTCATTCACAAGTTCAGTTTAGTTAGTTTGCACATCGCTTTTATGAAACTTTCACTTCTAGTATACTTACTTTTAAGAACTCATATAAATCAGCCTAATTAGACTAATGATACCATAAAAATGACGCTTTACTTTGTCTCTGTATGCTATAAATTCGAAATGGTATTTCACACAATTACTGAGATCTACTTGCATTACATCATATTACATTCTAAGGAATTTTGTCTCACAAACACTTGTATGTCCACACCAATTTAACTAATGATGATTCAGTTTTAATAGCGTGTAGTACAAAATAAGTAATAGTACAAAATGTTTTGGAAACCTCAACATAATGCAAACATTTGCTAAGTACGATAGGCCGCACCATTTTCTTCCTAGTATTCTATTTTTAACCATTTAAGGATCTTATCAACCTTATTGCTATAATTTCAGTACTCGCAAATCGTTACTCGCTATAATTCAGTGCCTACTCGCGGAAAACTAAATTATGTTTTATTTTTAGACATAAGAGTTCTACTTCACAGTCCATGTAACTCCTTCTGTCTAATCAAGTCCTTTCGCCAAAATATTTTCATTTATTTTCTTCTTTTTGAAATTAACAATAACTTGGAAATAGGAATTCGTTGCCTATATTATTTGATTGCTTTGTTTATTAATTTGGATTTGGTATCACTATAAAATAGACGCCTAATAATACATAATATTCTATCTCGTCCCATCTACACTTTTAGCCTTTTAGCCTTTGATATTGCATAAGATTATCGGTAACGTAAGTACTTAGTCATCATCTTCATACATAAGGTGCAAATGCAATGAAACGTGATATCTGTATCTGCTGCTGGCACTAGCAAATGGATAAAACGACTGATATTGATATTTTTGTAATTTTCGTTCCTACAACGCTTTTTCTGAAATATGAAATACGTCACTCAAATAACAAAGATTAATCATTTCCAACTAAATACTCAAATGCTATTGAAAGTTGTTAAAGATTTAAAAACTTAGACAGTATTTTAAAATCAATTCATGCAAAAAGGGCTGTTAAATCTATATCCGCCTACGCCTAAGACGCCTACAAACGTATGTAATAGCATTATCATCGTCTGCACAGATTGCAATTGTATAGTGACTGAATGACTGAACGAGGCCGTTGGGCTGTATTTCTGTTTCGTTATTAACCGGACGTGGTACATGACTCTATTGTCATCATTTGTATAATAATGTTATCAATGACTATAAAATAATAGTTTTCCATAATTTATGATCTTGAGACATGAGAAGGCATCAGATTTGTACAATTATGTTGTTATCACATTATTTTCTAATTATGGTCCCCATTTACTTTTGACGACGTAAGCCCCCTTAAGCGAGAAGTGAATTGGAAATGACACTCTATCGGGAGCTTAACATTTCTGTCAGTATTTGTCAAGGGTGCCTCCTAGCCCCGAACTACCGATACTCCTAATTTCCTAATATTAGGTCATTTAACATATTTCAATCCAAAATATCGATAAACTCTGTAGAAGTCCAATGCTACCGTTGCTACGGTCCTCGCCTCGATTTTAGTAGTTATGAGTTAAGATTCTTAGAAGACTCTTAGGAGATTTATTCAAATGATTTTAACTTTTCGTTGTGTATTGTGGTGCTATAGATATATGTTTGGTGTAGTTAACGACTACAGTTAATTTAGCAGACTATTGATCTACTATATTTACAGTAGGCACGCTGATATCATTTCATAAACCTTGCTTGAGAAAGTAATAATTAGTATCCATGAAGATAATATAAAAATTGGTTTGACTTACATACGCGGTTTCTGAAAGTTCCCCAATGGGGAATAGTAACAGCGACAGTACCAACAACAAAACAAGCCAATCCAAGTATCAATACTGATATCGAAAATGCCAATTTCTGAGTGTCCATGTCGGCATTATTTCAGTGCCTTTACACTGACGCAATATTTTAAAACTACGTGATTGTCACAATATTTTTATGTTTAACTAGAATTCAGCACACGGCGGGTGGGAAATAGTTCCCTAACAGTTCACAGATGCAAACCAGAGGAGAGTTAAGTCCAGCTTTCTTTAACGATGCAAGGCATCTGTAACATTACATACTTCTATGTAAAATGTCGATGAGCTTTACAATAAAAATCTTTATAATCCTAAATGTGTTTCTATTTCAATCGATGCGCAATCCAGAGCCAAATCGAAACACTTTAAATGTCACGGGGATGAGAGGCCGTTGTAGTTAGCGTGGCCAACGAAGCCAAAAAGTTGTCTTTATCAGTTGAACTGAATTGATAACGCCAACGAGTGTGAGTCAGATATCCGTAGGAAGTGATTATAAATATAATTTGTGATTTGGCATAAATGGCCATATAGTATAATATAATGTATCTTGCGATAAGGTGCGAATTGTTGTGATCTTGCTAGTCGGATGGAGCTTGGACGAATCTGCAATATGCTAGTGTCCGTTTTCTCGTTCACACAATACGACAATTATCCTTATCAAGTGATTGTATGCATAGCAGAGCTGCTTATCTGTCGTTATCACACAAACTATTAGGTACCTTCGAGTAAAGCTGTTCCAGTTTCGTCACCACTAAACATAACTACATGCACATTTTATAAACTACAACAAATGGTAAATTAACACAGACACAGTCACACACCGTAAATGAAGCTCTAGATTTATGAGAGAGTCGTTAATTAGACTGTTGACAGAAAGATGGCAATTAAAATGCTACTATGTGGGTACACGGAGTAAAATGCCTACATTGTTACCCATTTATGAAATATTGAGTCATATTGTCTGACTTGACGAGCCGGGGTTCGGAAACTAGGCGTTCAATTTCTTAAGAAAGGGTAGTTGACATTTAAGTATAATAATGCTTAGACAATGGACTTTATAGTTGATTGTGTGCGACTTTATGTATCACAATATTGTTAAGCACAGTGTAATTGTTTGTTCGTGGCTTATTGTGTAGCTCTTGTTACTTGTCCATCATTACATTCCATCCTAGTAATATATTACTCACGCGGAAATGCTTCGTATTTTACTAGAGCAAATATTTGAGATTGAGGGATATTTTTCTTTTTATTCTCTAAAGATGTTTCGAAATAGAAGAATTAATTGTCAAATCTGAACTGTCCTACTATTGCTTGATTCATTCATTATGTCTAATTGATTGACTGATTGTCAACGATGAACAATAAATTAGAGCACCGTAATTCAGTAGATATATCTCTAGGGAATTAAATTGAAGGTACATTTGTGCTTGATCTTCCGTAATCCATCTTGTGCAGCTAATCACAGCATTGAATTATACTCCATTAATAGAGTAGACACTTTCACAACGTTGCGAAGATTAAATCATTCTTGTGCGTCTGCTTTTAGCCAAAATATAGTCTACAAAGCATTCATTGAAAATCACAGTAACTTCAACACAATGAACGCAATTAAATATTTCTGTCCAATTTCTTTACATTTTCTGTTTGTTTCTGTCCCGTTTTATTGAATTCCTCTGGGTTGGCTGTAATTCTAACGTCATTGCATTGAGGCAATATAATTTTTTATGACTGTTTTCTCAGGAAGATGAATGCAGTTCTCTTCCGACTCCAGTTTCTGTAAAAAAGGAAATCGTGATTAGTTATTAATGTTATTATATATTAGCAGTAACTAATGTAAACTCCAATGCATTCCGGAAAAGCTTACAAAGTTAAATACTTAACTGCTTTTATGTCACTAAATAACAATGGCTATCTAAAGGATCTAAGGTACATAAATAAATGCATTGTGTTACACAATGTACGTACGTACGTACATAAATGTTTTACATTTACACGTAGCAAGAAATATTTACAGGACACGTCAGTGGAGTAATACATGACAGAATGCATGTATCAGAGACACAGATATACATTACAATTTACAGTGAACTATTTACACAATTCAATTGTATTCAATTCATATATGACATAAAATGAAGTCGTTAGCTAGTAAAAAAATTGTATATTGAACATATAAATTCAGATGAACTGCAGCCTAAGTGCACCTCATATAGCTATCAATAAATTGTTATCTGTACTATGTCACACAATATGTGTGTATTCGTGTAATGTTGTAGACGTGGCAAATAAAATTGTGAATGACGGAAGAAACAAGACAATAAAATGGACGTACTAATGAGTTAAATGAAATAGAATTCCCCGTACAGACATTTTTGCAGAATGGCATAGAATTAATTAGTAAACGGAGTAGAATGAAGGTAAACTGAAAAGTTGTGACTGAAGAGATGCTAAAGAGTCTCACTTGCAAAAATGTAATTGTGAACGGAGTAATTTGTCGTTTCGTCCTCGTGAGCTCAGTTGAATAAACCTGAGTTTTTAAGAGTTGACTGTTGTGAGAGTCAAGTAGGTAGCATTGAATAATATAATTATTGTGCATACCAGAGCAGAGCACCCGAAGAAGAGAACACCTCCACAGTCGACGAACTTGCACTGCACGGTACCGTACTAACAATAAAGCGAAAAAACTAAAGTTAACTACATAGGCACTACTTCATTGTGTGTACGGAACGTTGGAGGAAGCGAGGACTGCCAAACCACCGAGTCTGACATAACATAGAATAAATACTGGTATTTAATGGCCTATCTGCTATCCACGATATATTCTAGCGCATTAAGATGGGATGCTAAGGAAGAAGAGTGAGTGAGATGGTATGAGATAGCAAATGTTGGTGGAGATGCACATAAATTCCTTCGAGTACTAACTGCACACAAATAGTTGTCTGCATATAAGGATAGCAGATAACGCATAATGCTAACAGGACATAAAAGTTACTTACTTAGAATGCCAGTCTCCCTACTTAGATTAGTGCTATTCGGTATTTGCACATAAACGATAATAATATTGTTGCAATTTAATGTGTCGAAGAAGGTATGTGGTCAAGTTGGGTCTCCGTTGTGTACGCCCGTGTGATATGAGCAAGTGCAACTCTTTTCGATGCAGTCGTAAATAAATATGGTTTGTCAAGCCAGGCAGATTCCCACATTGCATTTGACTATTCGTGAATTCATTTTGTTTCGTCTCCTGTTCTTGTAACATTGGAGACTGTTTGGTTGTTGTCGAGAGACATGAGAATTCGTTTCCGGCCGTTGAACTGCACACAGAATGCACGTTCTTCTACCCATTGTGCCGTCCCTGCCTGCCTCTGGCTGCCTGTCTACTCTGCCCAACCAACCTGCATATGCTCCGCACCTCACCTGCTTCCTTCCTTGCCTCGCCAACCAACCTCACCTGTCCAGTGGCGTACCCACCACCGCCAACCAACCCCAGACGAACTCCGATAGACATCCTTTGAAGGGAATCCTGCCTGACATCAGATCCAGCCACAGACAGACACCCACTCTGCTGTTCCGATTAGCTACGCTCTTGCTGTCCGTATACACGAAATCTTATAATTTAAGTTGGGCCGTGCCTAAGGACATTATACGGATTATATAACCATGTGGAAGTAGTATCAAGTGTGGATGCAGCACAGAATAGCCACACAATGTCCCGCCTACGAAGCACTCTAGAAATGCAGGGAAACTACTAATAGGAGCGTTAAGTTAGATTATTTGCCTACAAACTGAATTACACTCCACACTTAGGTGTTCTTACACTTTGCTCCATAAAGCAGAATTATATTATTAAATCTCATTCTCCGGATTTCGTGTAACAATAGAAAGGGATTTCCTCCATGCAAAGAGAAATCATCCTCCGATAATAAATGAATTAGTCACTTGCTACAGCCTCTACCAAGTGAGTGCACGTCTGGCCATAATATTATTATGCAAGTATGCCTACTACTATACTAATAGTGGCAGGCATTCAGCATGCATGGCTTCATTCACAACAGAACGTGTGCTGTATAGAGAGTACTCTCGATTTAAATGGATCTCCAGCAGCTCTAGAATGAATAAATGGACGCATTAAAACTCGATTGGTCTTTGAAATAATTTAATAGCCTTTCTCTTGTTGGCACAAACAAATCTATGGGTTCTCCGAGCTATAGAAGTCTAGTTGTGCCATTTAAATAAATAGTAAATAGCGTAATACTATTATGTCATAATTGTATGGGCTGTGATGCTATAAAAATGCTGAGCACTAAGCTCCAGTACTGACAGGAGAGCAAGATTGGAGTTATTAATGGATACTTCTGATAGAACTGAAGGGCACCTCGAAATAAACTATCTTTAATAGAGACCCTGTAAAAGGGATTTTGAAGCTACGTTTTGCGTCTGTAAATTATTGTAGAGTTGATTAGGATTCTCACTATTCCTGATGAATTGTCCTTTGACAGTTAACTCTGGAGTTTGCCTATTTCTATTTGCATGATCTCCACTTCCTTTTCTTTCATGGCTTGATACAGTTGCCTGCAGCAATGGGTATATTATGCTATTGTTATGTACTTAGATCTGATAGCTGGCTACCTTTCCATGTCCAGCTATCTCATAACGTTAATGCTGGCTTTAGTGCCATTCAGTTAGCACAATGGCCATTAAACCATCTTTATTTTATTACACATTCCTTGCTGTTTGTAATAAAGCCTAATAATCATACCTGTAGGTGGTTTCCTTTCGTTTGGTTTTAGTCAAATACCAGCAAACTTGCAATATTCCTGCAGCGAGCCACTATTTACCTGTGCCAACGTTAGACTAACAACGGATAGGGATATTTATGAACGTACACGGCATACGTAGCCAAAAGCAGTCTTTTATTCGGTTTTTGCGTCTTTGCTTTCTGCCGTTTGCATATTGGATTGCTCTATGTGGCTCTAGTAGTTGCACAACAAAGCACGAGCACACCAATACTGAAGCACAACGTTACGTGGTGGCCTATTACTACTGCATACTTAAAATTGCGTTATTGCGTAGGTGTGCTGAATACACAATTTAATGAGTTGTTTAATTTTTTCTGAGACCTTCAAAGTTTATTTAGAGCCTTCATTTCCTACCACTCGCAATGCATGGAGGTAATAAAATGAAGGATTGACAATAAAACTGAAAATATTAGCTATGCCCATCTCCGTTTACAGCCTTCTCACAGACAAACACTCTCTTTAGCATAAACCCCGTTTAAACATTTGAGTTCTCACTTTCACGCCTAGTAGGTACTTTGTGAATTCCCTACATATACAAACGCTTATTTAACAAGATGACACACATGTAAATCATCCCACTTGACAGTACTTTATGTAAGTGTATTAAAAATCGTTTTATCTCCTGGAAACTTGTTCAATGACATTTCATCATTCACTTTTGTTTCGTCCTCATCTCGTCTTGACTCTCCACCAGCAACCCACTTGTGTGTGTCTAACAACAATAACGAACAGATATTAAAAGATGCTAACAATTGGCATGCTACTACAGCTCCCCGCCCATTTCGAGAGATGAGTCAAGTCATTGAAATAATTGTCAACTTGTGCAACAGGCTGGCAGGATGACAAATAACCTTCCTTATCTTTACTTGGCTTTTTCGTCCGTCTGACTTTGATGTGAGATCCTCCTCAATGAGATTATAGCATTTCAGTCCCACTTACTTTACAATGCAAAATACTAGAACACATCAACAGAGTTCTATGTACACCTTAGTATGGTGTACCTACTCAAAAAATTGAATAACCTGAACAGTCTATTCTACAATGCACTAATTATTTCAGGCATCACCATTAAACTTTATAACGTCCCATAATATGTCAAATCGCTACCTCCACGTGTGGATCACAATAAAACTGAGTTTTCTTTCCAAAGTAATGTAGTAATGTAGCATGTATCTGTACGTACATTGTATATTGCTATGTACGCATTTGTAAGTTATCTGTCTCGCTAGTTTACATTTCAGATGTACGTTAGGAATCTGAGCATAATAATAATATGGTCCTCGTCAGTTAAATTATGCATGCAGAATGATTTCCATTGTAACTATTAAAATGAATGCTGGTTGTGCAAGTCGTTGAGTGTGCTTGTGTTAAAATTAGTAAAATGGGATGGTGAAATTATAAATATTTTATTACCTGCATCCTTTAATCGTAAAATGTGCGTGACGTTTGCGTTGTTTGCGGTGAGACTGAGTTGTTGTGGTGTGGCGGTGCTGACTCTTCTGCACTGTAGCTAATAATGTTTTCCATCAGTCCTTGCAGTTGGTGCGGAGATGCCATCCTCTAGTAATTATTTGTCATGCTTCGTGGTTGTAAGTGAGTCCGAATTCTTTTCTTGTGTGTCGTATAAGTAGATAATAATGCCAAGTGCAATTAAATTTTGTTTGGAGTAATGACGATTTGCACTGCTGAGTGTGAGAATGCTCGGTCTATATTAGGATTGGGTATTCTCATCTGTATGTAAATTAGATGATATTATTATTTAGATCGGAATGCAGACGGACCGAGTTTTGTTTGTCAGTTGGAAAGCAATTAATAGGGAATAATAATATGAGCGGGACAGTACAGAGGCCAGCCAACTGGTCTGTCGTCTCTTCTTCAAGTTTATCCTGAAACGTCTTCCCTTCGACTCCCATCATCCCCATGCAGTTCTATCTATGTCCAAGTATGTGTGTGAGTACCTGAGCAAAGAAGTACGGTACCTGCACTAATGTGGGCTGGCTAAGGCTAACTAAGTATAAGTGGCTATAAGATTATATAAAAGTACACTTACAAACTGCGATAATGCTTTAGCACTGCTCTTTGGCAATAATTCCATATTAGGTATCTGCCTACTAAGTAGTACATGCCCTCAAGGAAAACAGTTTGGCGAGCAACTAAGTAAGTATTACTATTAGCAGTGTATATAGGCAAGTAAGTGTTTAAGTAGTAAATACGTACACACAGGTAGGTATAGCTGGATTACTAGCCAAGCGAAGATATAATTGTTATAGATGTTTAAAATATTATGCAACATTGCTACGCATGTTACGTAGCATCTGCACAGGAAAAAGTGTAAAGTAGGGATGGCTAAGGGGATGATTTTGCTTGGCTTAACTTACTCTGTCATTGCATGGCTAGAGAACGGGCGGTTTCCTCACGTGTTGAGCTGGACTCAACTTGGACTGTGGATTCAAGACACACAGGTGAAATGAGTGTGCAAGGAAAGTCAAGGTCGTAGCCAACTCACTATTTAGGAGATCAGAAAACGAACCCACTACAGTTTATGATTTCGGTCTCGAAATTCCCTCGACTCTCCATTAGTTGCGTCTAATAAATCATAACCACCCCTTAGCTCCACTCTGATTTATGAGTCCCAAAGTGCCATTAACTTGATATTGACCCATTTCTACAATAGAATCTGGGACAATTAAATCCTGTAGTACTTTGACTCTATAGTCACTCAGTTTAGTCTGACTGAATTGTTCCAACGCTGCTTATAAAAATATTATAATATATTGAACTTTTATCGATTCTTTGTCTTACAAATCCCCAAACTATGATTTTTCAGGACAAATATTCATTGTGTGGTTCAGTTCGAACATAATATGATAGATATCTATCTGAAAGCATATTTTCGGTCGGGTTATGTAGGAAAAGAAATGTTTGAAATGTGACCCTTGAAAAATAGCTACGCCGCAACAGTCGTCCTTGAGTAAACGGACCGGACGACGAAGAGGGACTGATTTTTTTACCTGTACAGGTTTCTATTAGTAGGTAGGTTAGGTAGGTAAAGGTAACAGGTACGTACATTAAGTAACTACTAGCCATTAGCCAACGATGCTATGTAATAGGCTGGTTTGGTACCGTATATTTCGAGATTTTTCTTCCCGGCATTGCATTAAATCTTGGTTGGTCTTAGTAAATCTTAGCATCAATCACTTATGATAAGTTGTAGGTTGTTGAATAACGCTAAGTCAAAACGAATACCCATCGATCGTCTGGAAGTCTGGATTGCATGATTTGCATGTTAAAGAAAAAGAGTTCATTTTGCTGAGTGCTCCAAGGAGCACAAACACCATAAAACAATCTGGGTAACGCGTAAATAAAAATTATGTTTAATAATAACTTGGATGCAAGCGTCGACATAATAACCGACTACTAAAACGAATGGCTATAACAACTATGCATTAACTACGCAGTAATATATATATTCCAGTGTTTCTGCTCCTATCCCTTCCGTGTTATTCACGATTATTTATTACGAATATGCATTTTGCCGATCATGTACCTAAAACCGTTAATTATGTTTTTATAATATTTCCTAGTAACAAAACCATAAATTTCATTTTTATTGATGTGAGTACTATGATGCCATAATGTAGGCTAACTGCTGAATTACCACGGAATATCATGCGGGGAAACAGGGATATGGATTGGTATTCCATGTCGTCTTATTCGCAGGCTAAATGCATGTGTCTTGCAAAGAAATAAGTCTGTTTAACAACTCCATTCATCTGCATATTGCACTAAAACGATTTACTTATTACTATGTGGTTTGTCAATAGTGAAGTATTTTCCAGTGCTGTCTCAAGCCTCAAGTTTGCACACTTCATAGCAACAGGAAAGCATTTTTACGTCATGAATAATGTAATATTTCGTCTCGTAGTCAAAAAAATCAGTTCCCAATTCCTGGAGCCTATGATTTTAAACTTATATTCCTTAATTTCAAATGCTGGTATGCGATTGTGTGTCATATTGTAACAATCTCATTATTATTAATATTTTATGCATTCTCACACAAATTGAATGTTGGCTATGTATGTACATAAATACAAATCATTGTCCGTTTGATTTATTAACACACAATATGACAGATATTCTCTTTTAAGTACAGATATCACGGACACTGGCACTATACTTACTATCACGCAAGGAATTTTCTGAGGAGGAAATGAAGTTTTCCTCATGCGCTTCATTTTTTTCATCAAACTCAAAACTCAACTACGATATACAAATGTAATTTGGGTTGCTGCATGACGTGGTGTGTCTATGTGCTATCACTACAACTACATGGAAGGTATATTGTGCCTTTAGATTTTGGTTCTCAGACTTGTGATCTCGCATTTATTACCAAAAGCAAATATACTGTTACAGCAGTTCTCAACGTCTCAACTGTATAGATCTACTTATGATATGATCTATATTTTACTTATACTAGCAGGAGCATAATCAAGAAACTCTGGTGGGGGACCCCGGCCCACTTCCCCCCAAATTTGAGAAAGGACGAAATGTTATTTAAAAAAGCCAAACTTGAGCTATTATTATTATGAGCAAATGGTCATAAAGTTGACCCCTAATTTTTTCTGGTTTCAGCACTGAATATCATAAGAAATAGGGCTTCTGCAATGTTTGATCTTTTATACCTATCTACTTGTTATGCAGCAAGTCAAATCCATCCAAACTCGTGAGAATAAGTAATTTCGTCTATGATATGCCAGCGAAAATTAATTAAAGTTACATAAGGCTGATATGAAGTTATCTAAGGTTTGACTGAAGGCACTATTAATGTTGCCGAATAAATTATCAGATCTTATTCTTTCTATTATAGGAGGTTTAGAAGGGTTTAAGAGGAAAATGACAAAGTGTAATTTGTTTGCTAGAAATTTAAATATCCGAAATCTACATGTTGCTTGTGTTTGTCTCCTATTGAGCTGACTTTAATAAAGGTCTTTGTTGAGATAGCTAAGTGCCTAACTATAATTGAAGTACCTACAGAACAGTATTCTGGAGAGCTGGAGCTTATATATATGTGGCCTGTTCAAATATTCTTTTGAAAGATCCTTTGTTGACGGATTTAAGCACGCTGCTGTTGACTCTTTGGGATGAAATTCCATCAAATAGGGAGCGGTGAAGAAAGAATGAGGCAGAGAATCCCAACCTAACTCAGTTTATTTTGAACGTGTAATCGGATTTCAGCGCTTACCTGATCTGGTTTTGTTTCGGCCGTCCTTCGTCTCTGGAATGAAAGCCTCAACAGCTATATATAATTCAATCACCCGCAAACGATTTGACATTGGACATGACAAAGAGTGTGAGAGAGAGAGCCTGGCACAATAAGGAACATCATTCTTCCTCGGTCGTGTGAGATCAGATCGTGTAGCAAATATTTCATTTCTTTCTCCCTCCGGCATTTTTACTTTTTACTTCCATCCAGATACTTGAAAGCTTACCTACTTAAACTGGCGATGAGCGTCAACTTCGTCAGAGTAAGAGACTCAAGGGATTTCCAACTTTTTCTAACATTGTTTTCCCAAAGCTTTAACATACCTACCCAATTTGATTTCAACTTCAGACGCAACCTGCAATTGCAAAGCACCTCCTACATCAAAAATCTGTGTTTCTAGGATACATTTATAGCACTTCACAATGATTACAACCAGAATCCTGTTCTCAGAAATTTCTATTGCGTTGAAATGCGCTTCTGTGTTATTACATAAAACTAACATTTTTTATGCCCGCACGGAAATTAAAATTATGGCAGGCTTTCTTAGCTGTGTCTTTTAAATACTTAGAATACGCTCCTTCAACAATCCCTGACAATTTTAGATGTAGCTCAACTTGGACAATCAATTAAATCCTGCAGATAATATACTCAGCAGACTATGTTCCTATGTCTTCTGATCTCTAAACTTCTGTTGTAATAAAGAAGATGAATTTTGCTATGAAGCATGGATACAATAATTATTTTGGATAAGCTTCTATCTAAGAATTAAGTACGTGCCATGTTCAATGACATAACTGAAAACTGATAGTGCATATGGCATGTCAATTATGAGTACTGCAGGTGTGTGCATACCCATGGGAATTAATGGTTACATATCGCATCTTGCACTTCTTAATTGTGGTGACATTGACTTCTTCATTGTCGCCAATGCAATGGACATAATAATGATTAATGCAAACTTTGAACTCATTATTAAGTCTTGTCTCGGCAGATAACAATTTTGCATGCCACGTGATGCCAGTTGTGGATAATAAAAACTATTCGACTAACAAGTGTATGGGAGTATTTATATGAATGTGAGCCGAATACTGTTTTCTTGAGTCTATGCAGGTCTATTACAAGGCTATGGATTTAACTCACTGCCAATTGACTGAATTGGAAGATTTTGAATATCTAGATTTATAAAGCCAAAATTGACCTCACAAAAATGAAGAAAAAAACAGTGGAGCTTGTTCATTTTGAAAATTTTTATCTTCAACTGTTTAAAAACTTAAGTTTGCATAGAATTATTGGAATAGCAAAAATCGAAAAAAATAATATTTTCGTAGTAGTAATCTAATAATCGTTGTGACACCAATTACAGGATAGGCAAATAAAGGATGATCTTATGTTGCCTATACTTTGCGCTTTTTAAGTGCAATGCTGTTTTATTTTTGTGTTTGCAGTTTCGGTGTTACTCTATAACTATGCTTATGATGCAATGAATGAAATTATAAGCCTTAGCATAAAATAAATAAATGGAAAACTTGAGAGCTTCTAAGATTGCTTTGCATTAAATAATTGAAACCCAGTTTTATTTGTTTAGTTACAGTTTTTAAATAGTAAATAATGTCAAGCGACTTGATCAAAGACTACAATAGCCATCAGTAGACAAAGGGCTACTTTACATCTCTAGTCCTTGCACACATATTTCTTATCCTATAACACGGTCCGTATATATTTAGCTATGGAATTCTAGTGCTATGTGGTTGTTACAGGTAATCGAATTCTCCGTTTCCAGAGTCACTACATAATTTTATCAGAATGAGCCCTGTCAAATCGATTGTACCGGAAGCCTTTCTGTATCGGACAGCAAAAATGTCTGCTTTTGAGCGATCTCGCATTTCATGTATCTCGGTATAGGAAAAGTTCAGACATCTGGTTTGATTGTACTCATAATACATTACATTTCAATATGATACAATACGTATTTAAGTAGGACAGAAGTGCTCGTACTTATGCAGAATGTGTATTTTTACAATTTGGTTGAACAGTCAAATGTTGTTTCGGTGAGTCTGCTTCCGTCACTGCCGCCACCGCCAACAACTACGGCAATAATAGACCCATTCATAACTCATGGTAATAATATTATTTATTTTTTGGTCTGCTAACGTGGCATCTACTTAAGGTTCCCTTCCCATAGTATTCCATTACCTGCAACTACTTTTCATCGAATTTTCTCTCTGTATCGTTATATTCATAATGCCATGCCTACATCTGGCCACCTATATTGAGACGCGTAATCCGATTCGTCAATTTTCTCAAGTCCAATTGCATGTTTCATATGTAAAGTGAATCCAAACGTAGTCAGGTCGCACTGCCAGACATTGATATGACAACAATAATCATCTTTATCTAGTCAAGGCAATATATCCGAACGGCAGATTTGTTTACTCAGGAAAATAATCAAAAGAAAGTAGGATGATTTATGGTAATGGTAATGTAACATGACACTTTGGGGCTGTGACACCTGAGTCCTTCTGTTATGCGTCGTAACAATGTAATAATATATTATTATTTATTTCTGATGTGCTCATTATGGTTTCTAGCTTCTCTATGTCTGCTAGGTCATTAAATGTAAAGTGTATACTTAAACTATCTTAAAAAAGTATATTTCTGAATATGATTGTAAAAGTTAAACCTAAGCCTTTCAAGGCCCAAGGAATAAATATCCTGACTCACTATGTGCCATTCAAATCCTTGCAAATATATACTGCTTACAAAAAATGTTCATTTTAATGCAATAAATAAGCAGCAATGTTGACTACGCCAGAAAAAATTATATATTTTTAGATTTGGTTTCTCTTTTCTTTAAAGAGGCTTAGTTAATTCTATTTTTGTGTTTACAACAAACTTAAAAGGGCCACAGACCCATGACTGCCTAGACCTACTACATCAACGTATTGCACATGCGATAATTAATTGAAACGAAAACTATATCCAGAGTTTCCCTCAGCCAGGAAAAATTAATTTGTTAAATATGACAGTTGCAGCCAAACTAGGTTTTGCGTGGGCGTCTCTCAGACAAGTGGCAGCTTACAGAATAAACTCATGGTGAATGAAAACTTTATGATTAATAGTAAAAAGTACCCCGAGTTCTACACTTGGGCTATTTTGTGTTACTTGGCATGGAGTGGTGTGGCTGGACAACTTCTCCATGCCATCGGCAACTGCAATAACCGTAAGCATAGGAGACCATATGGGAGAAAGCAGAGACACATTGGGAGCAATTTCTTTTTTACTTCTGCGTGGATTTAGCCAGGACTTGTCATCTTGACGGGTTAAATCACTGGGTAGGCTAATTACCTCCTCTCCGTTTTTATCTCAGCTAATCCGATCAGACGTAGAACAGCCAAAGCCCTGTCTTACATTCCTAATGCAAGATCTACGTCATTAAGTAAGTCTTCCACTTGGATGCCATATGATGTCCTATCGTCAGAGATGATATGGGTACCAATTGTCAGAGAATGAAATTACCTGGAGTTAGTTTGTCTAGGCAATCCAGTCTTAATTGGTTTGCTAATTTGGTAGCATTTGAGTAGAGTAATGCGGAGAGAGCAAATGACAATAAGATGATAAAAGCCTCCGACCAGAGAAATGTCGTGTCACGCAACATAAATGGAAAGCCAGGACTGAACAAAACCAGATTTCTTTTGAAACTCTTTTCTTTCTTTAGAGCCAAACTTACTTATCGTTAGTTGGAGATAGATTTTTTATGTTTCCTTCCTTTCATCTTCTGACAAGACCCACAATTCACTAGAAATTTCAAAGCACAACAAAAGTTCTCCATGCGTAATTTCTTTGTCAACTGAATTCTATATGGGATTCATGAGTTCCTTGCAATAATAACTAAATGGTACGCCAAAGGGGACACAAATAAGTCTGAATAACGTTTCTTTGAATAGAAATTCGAAATAAGCAAATAAAAAAGAGCAGAATGCGGATTGATCTTGATTGTTAATCAATGGGCGGGATAATGTCTTCCGTGCTGAATGTCGTCAAAGTACGACTATGAACTAGCCCAGTCTTTCAGTCGTTTGTAGCGTGTTTTATTTTGAGCGACTTTTTCCGTCATCCTACACTTGACTGTACTCGAAGACCCAATTTTTCCATTACAGAAAAATCTCAGAGTAGCCAAACAAATCGACCTCCAAACCAGTATGCACTCATTTGAATATCTAATTTGAGATTAACCCTGCTGATATGACCTCCTATCTCAATTTACTAACTCCGAACTATACATCTATCACTAAGTTATTGTAGTAGGTAATTAGATTTCCGCACTACTGACTCCACTTGATTCTATATTATTGGGTCGGCTGTATTTATAATTGCCTCTGTGGGTCCAGGGTTCATGCAAGTACGCTCACCAATTCCATCATAGGCAACTCTCATCCCATTTGTGCTCACAAACAAATGCACTCTGACATTTAATAATAAAACTACTTTTTCTTCGGAACTACTTTCCCTCTCGAAAAGCGTAATTCCGTATTATTTTGCATTCTCAATTCCGCCATGTCATCTTGTTTGATTTGGCATCTGGGTATGTCTGCATATTGTCTATTATTCTTAGCTTTCCTTTACTCCTCTGCTTTCTCCACAAAGTTTGCTAGTGCCTTTTGATACAGATATTTATGGCCAAAAATGTTTCTGTGAACCTAGAACTTTAACTTACGACTTACGTCGGATTAAAATTTTTAATTCACATTTTAAATCAGGGTTTCGATCGTCAATTCCATTTAATTTGGGGACCATTTTTATTTGCTTTATCTGGAATAGATGAGTATAGGAAGCATTTTACCTGAAGTGACATATATTCATCTCATTTTTCAAATATATTAGGACACTACAGGAATCTATACAAAAATAAAAATGCCCGCGAACATAATTGTCATAAATTCTTGGAAGGCAAAGGTGAAAGCAAAAAGAACCGTAATGAGATAATTAAAGAATCTGAACTGGATGGAGCCTTGGAATACATAATAAACCGCTAATAAGAATTTGCATTTGTATCAGTATTCATGGTGAGAATGTCAGCATCGGTCGGTATGTTTATGACACTATGATGGCGTAAAGGAAACTCTGAAATAGCTAAAAGGAAATGCAAATGCACTAATTATAAGGGCTGTAAACTAACGCTGAAAGTGATTTACTTCAGCTGATGCAGAATTATGCTAATTGCAAATGCTAGTTATAAGAGTCGGGGGACTAAGTAGTAGAGCATTGAAGATGCTGGATCCTCCGTCTATCTCGATGCTAATAAGATTCAGACATCACGAGAACTGCATTAGTGAACAAAACATGTACATGACACTGAGGGAGACTGATGTGAGTTATTGTTCTTTTTCCATTTACAGGATAAAAGTGCCTGGGACTCATCTTGGCGTCATCTTCGACCCGAAAATCTTTAATCCTCCTTTCTCTCACTATGACCATCAATGTAGACGCATAAATCACATGAAGTATAAAACCTGCAGCCTACAGGTATGAAATGCCGTTGTGTGTGTATGGTTGTATATTATTTGCATACGAAAATGAGTGTTTTGCGTAGGTTCATAAGTGCCCACTTCAAATTTTTATACTTTCCAGATATTATGGCTCCAAGGTTAGGCATGGCTTTATGAATAAAACGTTTTGAGTCTCCCTGCAGACATTATCATACAAATGAAGCCTACTGCGTCTTTGCTATTTTGTCCTGTCCTACTGTAGACTTGGTAGGAGTGTGTAAGTAGTAGTTGCAAGTAGTGTGTTAGCCTGTTAGTTAAATACATATAATATCGTGGCTGCAGCTCTCATTCAAACATACTTGCTACTTTCATCTGGGTACCTACTCAAACTAAAAGTCTGAGTAGAGTTCTTAGTGGTTGAATAATGCAAATCTATGTAGATTGTTAGAATAGCTATGAATATGTATATTATATTATACTACTGCAATTAAACCTACTTTGCATACATTAATGAAGCACAGAGCTTAGTTGAGTGATACAGTATTGGGCTATGTATCTCATTTAGTTCCATGTGGGTGTACAAGTAAGCATATGTATGAATCTATGTATCTGCACACTAATGAATTTAAGTAATTTGATGTGAGACAACTAAAAGATTGATTATAGATACATTTTACATATATGCAATACAATACAAGTCCAAAGTTATTATCATTAGACATCAACAGTCAGTCCATTTTAGTCAGTTACCGTCAGTACAGTTGTGTGGGTTGAGTAATTCAATTTCTTTGATTTATTTCTTGTCCAAAGAGCTCTTGTGCATTTTGCTTTAACTTGGCAGTTACACAAATGTCCAAGTTATTTTATCTACCTCAGCTAAAGCTAGCTGTTTGCATTCCATTTGGTTTTCATTCATTTCAATTATAGATGCAAGTAAATAGTAGTGCAGAGCATAATAACTAATAACATTTTAAAATAGTAGTATATCAGTTGAATTTTAAAATAGTTACTTTTGTGTTGACAACTTAAAACTTCCCGAAACGTAGTACCTCCCCTAATCGTAAAGCTGTTATTAATACTCATGTATTGCCCATTATTTGTTATCTATGTGCGATTTGGGGGAATGCGCCCAAGTCTA
>JABASH010001786.1:0-23773 GCA_019776445.1 Tomocerus maximus | reverse complement strand
GGCAACGCTGCTCTAATTTTAGGTGCATTGGCGTTTCCACAGAGTAGAAAGGGTTGTATAAAAAGTGACCGCGGTAAGAAGATTAGGCACAACAACCCAACACCGTAGGGACACTCTTATAAATCAGCAGAATAAAGTAGAGGCGTGCCGTAGTCAGCCTCTCTATCTAAAGCCTACGACAACCTATAAATTTGCATTCACCCACTGCTGTATATAATTCTCAGCCTCATTTTACAAACCTCGGTTTATTATGGCATCCCAGTCTCGTCAATTCATCCGACGGAGGGAAATCAACGAAATTATAGTCTATTAGACTAATAGATAGTAAAAAACCTTTGGACTGTGTCTTGTCTCAATTTTCTTGTCTAATGTCTGCTGTGACACAAAGACTCCAAGTCTCCCCTAGGGACTAACTCTTACTTTTGCACAGAACGTCTTATTAACTAATTCTGTTAGACCGTTCCTGATTAAAAAGGTATTATAGAACATGGACCTCATTTTATTACCCTTTTATTGGAGATGGCTGTTTAGAATCTTGTCTCATGTCTCAACTCAGGCGCAGCACAAGACAAGACGACTAAATTTTCTGGTAGTTTTCAGTGCATGCTGTTTTAGCGCGATTTATACTAAATCCGACTTAGACTGCTGTAGGTAAGGAATAATCATGTAAAGATTTAACCTATATTTCCAAGTATAATAATAAATAGTTTGGCTCCTGCTATTGATATGCCGAATTGCCGACCTGTACAAGTTGTTTCGTCAGTTGGCGCGAGTCTAGGATTCCAGTAGTATGTGCCTTCTTATGCAACATAAATGTCTATGTACCTCACTCTCTGCACGTTGAGGACGATTCCTGCTACGTTCCTTGTTTATACGTATTTTATTTAGAGATAGATGTAAAACATGAAATCTTGCGTCCTGCTTGAATTGAAAATGAGCTCTTTCGAAAACATAAAGAATCCGCTAACTACGTGCTCCGATGATGTAAGAAGAGCAGATCTGTAGTGACATGCTCAACGGAGGTTTACTCACAGCAGAATAAGAATTTATAGTAAATTCTCAAGAATTTAGAACTTATTTTTGTAGTTTTTCTTCTCTGGTTACTGTAAAGATGTAGTGCATATGTACTAGAGTTTTGCTTTCTTTACTCTTCACTCCTCACCGCACTTTCTTTTCTTTAATTTGATCTACTTAACACTTAAATCCGTTTATACTACGTGCAGATATCCATTTTGCATACTATCTCTCCGATATTTATTACAGATCGTAAAGAAATACGTAACCTAATACTAATATAGAATGCTAAGAAAATGAAAAATTCAAGGGTAGACATGTAAAGTAGAGGAAAGTATGCTTATTTTACAATGATAGTAAATAAAGACGAAAAAATACACACTTAGATTACCTACAGTGGCTTTTCGGCGTTTCCCTTGACATGACTTTACGATCATGATGGAAGTAAAGTCGGATTTACATTTCAGCCGGTTAAATGTGTGGGAATATAGTTTTGTGAGATAATACTGTTGGTTTGACTGTCTCGTTTATTTTGGCCCAGAGCATTGTTTGCTGCGATATATTTTACCTTGATGTGAAGTGCGTGGGTGACTCGTTATTTTTGACATTGTGAACTAACTGAACCAAATGTGTACACAACAAACACACAACAAACTGTTCTAAAGATACTCCACTTCTCTAATATGCATTCCTCTGTCTCTATTTTAGTCAAGAGTAATCTAGTTTAACTTGGACCACTTCAATTATAGTAAACGAAGATATATTTACTTTCGTCTTTCATGTAACAATGCTGGTATTTATCTATAGGTATCCTTTTTTCACACTGAACCAAATAAATCTCAAGCCTCCACATTCAAATTAAAATTGTACAACAAAATAATGAATGCTTACCATTATTATGCTGCAGTTATGCTACACACATTAACACATTTACTATACAAGTGGGTAGGTAGTAGTAACAGAACAGAGGAATGCAATATATTTCTTTAATGTACTATGTAACGTGCTGCAATGAACTCGCATTCGAAATCCAATTGAGAACTATGTGATGTTGATGTGCATTTGCCAGGTCAGGATAGCTTAAGATAAAGATGTGCCACCGTTTCGAAGTGTAACAGTCAAACTTACAAACACACTATCTATTTGTTGTCTCTCTTCTAACTCCAACTGTCCCTGCCGTCTCATTCTACCATCCTGCATTCACATCGGGATTTGCAAAGTTTGCCTACGCAATAGTTAGCAATGTGATATTTTCCTAACTCAAGTGTCATTGCTTTCCATTCAATTCTCCCGACTTTCCATTTCGCGATATACTTCTGTGACATAGTGACGGGACAAGCATTAAATAGCGTCATATGCACATGCACAGCAGTAAACATGAATCACTGTGTTATGCTAACTACGTCGACGTTAATATTCCACTCAGTCATGTTACACTTAGTTATGCCATGCTTAAATGAAGTACTCGTTATGCTACTCCTATTGCCTCTTGTTTCTCCTTACCATGTCATAGCAATTCTAATTATTGCTTGAATTTTAGATAGAAAACAATATCTAAATAGTTTATCAATACTACCTTCATAACTTGTTATGATCTATTAATATATGTATCAATTTATGCGATTTAGCAATATTTGATGATTGGTGCTCAAGGCCATAAACATTTTTGCATATTGCATATTTATGCACATAAATGTAATTGCTAGAAGGATAAACTTTTGCAAAAGAAATAGCCTATTTTAAGTTAGGAAGCTTGATTCATCTTGAGTCGGGTAATTAATAATTTCATATGACTTCCCTTTTGAAAAGTGAATCATAATTTTACAGATCCCCAATGTAATATACACATCACTGTAATTTGATTAACATATCTGTGTACACAAGTATCTTTTTATACATATCGTTCCAAGAAACTCTGCCACGTTTTGTCAAGGGTCAAAAATATGAGTAGATATATATGCGTCATATAGTCTATATAGGTTGAACTGATTCTGTACTCTCTGGTCATACATTTTCAGTTGGGATTCTAAGTATAGAATATAATATTAGTATTTATATGCGATATAATTACTCGAAGACTAATGTACAATATGTGCATAAATCTATCTAGTTTACAAAGGGTAATCCAACAGAACTTTCGGGGGTTCATTGTCGCTCCCTATCAGCTTGACAGTTATGACTTCTTCACCTTGCTCTTTAGTCATGTTCTGGTCTTGAACAGCTGTTGCAAAGATTGCGGACTGCTTTTTTCTCTTTGCACATGCTGGACGAGTGTGACTGATGCGATAGAATATTTTTTCCGTCATTCCCTACCTACTGTGCTGAGGAACTCGAACAAATACAATTCACATACATATCCTCAATTATGTCTTATATACTACAGAGCATTTTTTGCATAATAAATCTCTCAATACGGTCAGCACAATTTTATTGAACGTATGAAATTTTGCAGAATTTCCACTTGAAGCTCAAAGCATGCATCTCAACACAGATCTATTACTAGAATTCATAGATTGGATCTGCTCTTGTTAAACTGCTTTATATATCCAAATGAAAATAATCTATAGTAGTAGAGTGAGAGTAGAAAGAGCATACGCACGTTAGGTAAATAGTTGTGTATATGAATTGGATTGAAATGTCGGAGGAGATGGAATGGACATTGAACAACTAGTTCATATCAAGTTTCATAAGCAAGTATGCAAGTGTTGTTTAGTGAATTGGTCGGTCGTCCATGTAGTAATGTTATTTGAAAAGTATTTTTTATTTGACATTATAAACAAGTCTCGAGTTGATTTGTATTTGTAGAGGGATATAAATGAACGAAGCACACCTTTCTATTCCAGTACAATCCGGTGCAATTTTTAATGGTACAAGTATTTATTTAGATAGATTGAGCATGCATGCAATTTTGTTTACGAGCTATGGGTTATTAGTAAAGCTGGACAATAAGAATTGAAGTTTTATGTCTGTCGATTAATTGCGTAGAGGTTGTAATATGGTTGTAATACTGAGTGTGTTCAGTGAGGTAGCCAAGTACGTAGAGGTACAGTTCCTCGAGAGACAAGTGTAGAGAGTAGTGAGTCTAAGTAAAAGCAATTAATTAGGATTTAGATAGATGTGAATGGATAAAATTCAGAGGCAACCTGTTCGTTGACTGTTAAATAGTTGATTGAATGGTTTATTAGGTTCACTCACTCAGACTCTGACTGACTTGACTTGACTCTATGATTCGTAAGTTAACTAACGCTAACGATAAGTGAGTGAAGTTACATAGACAAAGTCAAGTCTGTGTGTATCTCTTATTAAAAGCATGTTCTCTCCTTGCTCACTCGCATTAGCTTAGTCAAACCAATCCAGCCCACATCCATCCACTCGACTCACTCTATACCTATATGTGTTATTTATCATTGTTTTACATCTATCTGTTGTTCAATATTTATACAGATTTTATTACTTACATCCCAGTATTATTCATGTCTCTATACCCTCTATCTCCACCTTATCTCAAACTTGCTTTGCTTACAACTCAAAAGATTACATCCACTATGACCATCAACACAACTTATACTTTGTATTAAATTATCCTATGTAGCTTTGCTAAACACATATCGACTTGACATGCATTTCCACAATCCCTTTTCAAAGTCAATTTACATTACTATACACATACACACTCCTAATACATAGATAGATACACACAACTGGGTTCTTTCCATTTGCTTCTCTTTTACTATCATCTTTCCATCCCCATTTATACATGCTGGAATGGAATCTCAGAGAAATACTTATTCTGCCTCTCGTTATGTCAATCTCCTTACTATATCTTCGCTAGTCCAGTTTCCTTTTTTATAAATCTTGTGCACTCATGTAGTCGCATTCATTTAACACACTCTATATACCCTATACTATTACTTCTGGTTTCTTTGCACTGCATCCAAGTGGCATGACTTTATGTAAATTCATCTCTTTCTCTTCATTAACATAATCTCGGATTCTTCTTCTTTCCTCTTATTATGTCAATATCATATCCTTTAACTTCAAACGTCTTAAATCAATTTTATCCCCACAATTTATTTGCTACAACAATTTGCTTGTGATTTTTGATAGAATCTTTGGCCTAATGTCATTGACAGTGATATAGTTTTAGAAAAATTTTGATACGTAAATTGTTACTGACACTTATCACTGAATTGGACTACAATATACAAAATGCTGGTGCAATACCTGCAATCATTCTAAGAAAAATAAATCCCATGGTATAACAGAAAAACAGGAGGAGAAGAAGTACAGACAGAAATCATAATTTATGCTGCATTAAATTATGATTAAATGTGTGATAAAATATTATTTTCATGGTTATGGCATCGCTTAGCATGAGTTTATGTAATCATGTATGTGTAACTACTTAAACTTAAGTTTCAACCGAATGTTGCAGAGATTTTTAGCGAGGAAAAGGTAGATTCTAAAGATAACTGACGATAAATCTTAGGTTAAAAGTGGAGCATGCATAATATGCAGAAGTTAATGTTGATCTCATGTAGAAGTATAGTTAGTTAGGGTATAGTTGTGTCTTAGTTATAGGTGAATGCTCTTATATAAGTCACATTGCTTATTTTAAGTTTCTCGCAGCTACTTAATCTTGTTGCACTCCAGATAAGACAGGGAATAAAATGAAAACAGTAAAAATGTGCTAAGAAAATATAAGGATTAAAGTAGCATTATTTTGTATGTGTACGTAGTAAAACGTAGACATGAGGAGTAGGAAAAGAATCTTTGGTAAAAAAAAAGAGATAAGGAGAGAGATCAGTCAGATCGGAAACTTAAATTACTCAGAGTTGTTTAATATGAGAGTTAAGGTTGAGGTTGAATGTTGAATCATCCTCACAGACTCATATCACATCCTAGAGTTTGTATATGTATAGTATTTCGGTAGGATGTATACATAGTGAGTGTTTTTTACAAGGAGTGTGTAAAGTTTTGTAGGTTTGATTCAACAAAGTACTAATAAGAGTTTCTTACATTAGATTACACACATTAGATTGTATTTAGTAGTAGCTAGAACAACATAGGTACATTGAGGATGTGTATTAGATATCTGGTATTCTGTTCAAGTGAGCAAGGAGGATCAAATCACTTCAGTCATTTGACTTTCTTCCTTGGTTGGCTCAGTCCGCTCATTCTTATGCTGAGCCAGAATCTAAGTGAACAAAAAGATCCGTAGACCAGGGCATTCCTCATTCAGTGTCACTCTCCAGACTTATACAATATTTAATATTACACTACATGATCAACCCAATACTCATCTCTGAGCATCTGTATTAGTGTCTGCAAAAAGATACACTAAATGCACACAATAGATTGAACAGCAATCATTGCTGTACGTACTGTACATAGCTACAATATATCCCTACTCTATAGTGTCTATATAGCTGCCTTGTAATTAATTGCAAGGTGTTTTGTTTCCCTCGTAGCCGAACCGCACCAACATCTCAAGTGAATCCTTTACATTTGCATTTACTTACACTACAGTTTATTATATTAGTGGGCTCACTGTGTATATGAAGTCAAATTTTCTAGATATACACTAATATTGCCAACAAATCATATAAAGTTACCTATTAGGGATTTAAGCTGAGACTAATACTACTGGATTGAATGCAACATTACAAGTAACAACTAATATTATTCCTGACATGACATTAGTTACCTATAGAGAAGCTACACTATGTTAAGCATATAAAATGTGTAATGAAAAGCAGTTGTGGTTCGTACACAATAGTAAATTGCTAATAGGCGTATTGTCTGTAGATAATTCAACTCACTCACTCATTGTCAGTATACTCAACAGAAACAGTATTTGTACTTACGACATACCTTTAGCTATAGGTACGTAGTAAACTAATAACACAATACTACTCTTTACCTACCAAGCCACACTTACACAACTATACTACACACACATGTACAATACTATTAAAACGTAAAAAAGGTAGGTTTCGTACTCTGCACACATTACTACGTATAATATGAGCACAGTTATATAGCCGACAGACAGAATAGTCTAGGTAGGTACAGCTTATACATGAGTGTGGTAGGGATAGTAAGTTGTAGACTCTCCAAGTAAGTCAAGTCAGTAAAGCAACGCAACAACATAGGAAGTATGTGATATAGTAAGTGTATGTGCAGTGTGTATCTGTGTAGAAGAAGCTCCTTCGTTTCGTACATAACTCTATGCATTTTACCCCGGACGGACAGAGAAGGACAGAGCTCTCTTCAAGCAACTTGTCTCATTCAAGAGTCATACTTAGAATCATGTACTGTACTACTAGTAACTAATATCGAGAGGTTTGCAATTCAAATCACACAATTAGTAGTCACTGTACACACGAAAGTTTGTTACAATAGAATTGTGTAGCAAGTAGAATTGTTTCACAAGACACACACCTAAACACACGCCAGTTTGCTCCAGTTGTGATTCAGTTTGTGAGTATTTTGCAGAATTGGCATTATTAACCTTAAACTCAATCAAGTGGTTTGATCTTGTCTTGTTTTGTCTACGGCTGCAATTTGCACAACGTGTACTGTGAAGAGATACACCTCTCCAGTCCATTGTACTCACTTCTACTCACTTCTAGTGCACTCTCCACTCTTCTGTTCTACATGAAGCAATAAAAGTAAGCCAAAGGCATTCATAGCTAGGAAGGACGTTAATTTGAAGGAAGGAAAATAGAGAGAGAGCGAAACGACCGAAGCCAACCTAACCAACCAAACAAAACAGGCACACCTCCATTCACTTCCTGAATTTTTTACTCTTTCGCATATTATATGCAATCTTTCATATCAACCTAAGTCAAGTGTAATTCTACCTACTGACTCAGCCTGGCCTGATTGTGCCTCCCGAGTGCCTACATGCAATAAACACTTTATCCCATCCCTACTATCCCTACTATACGCAAACCCTTCTCTATAAAAATCATTAACAATCATTCATTCATTCATGCTAACTTTTTTGCACGGCCCATTCAATTGAATTTCATTACGCTTATTAACTTACACTGCATTCAGTCCAACTCTCTTATCTATCTATCTCCTAATATTACACTATACACCATTTTTTGATACTTCGATACAATTAACATATGAATTCTAATTAGATAAGTACATAATGGTCGTATCATTAGGTTAGAAATTCAATAATCTCAATAGACCCTAGACATTAGGATTACCAAGTAGAAAACGTAGACATTGCAATCTGCAATTAACATTAAAATTGAATGAATTTTATTTACAGGTTTCTAATGAAGACGAGACAAAATTTGCAAAAACTAGACTCCGTATGCACTACTGGTGCGAAATGTACATTGATATATAGTGTCGTGTGAAAAGGTAACGAAAACGTTTAGTTTGTTGACGATGATCTACATTCGCGATTGTCATGAGGGATCATACTTTTAATATCTACTGATATGCAAGTTCGAAGCGAGTGAAGTGTGCAGAATTGGCTGAGTCTGCTTTTATTACATTGATTCATCATCCATGTCGATCCTGGCAGACAGTTCGTCGTGTCCTGTCTCATCGTGTAAATGAGTTTATTTGATTTGGGCTTCAGTTGGAGTTCCGATTGTACTCTCGCCTCGCCAACCACAACTGATACCAATAATAAAACTGCAAAACAACATTAACACAGCACTAATTCCAAAACTAACACTCAGTATCTATTTATACTAAAGTGAATCAAACACAAGACTACTAGTGTACTACTGCACACAATTAAGTTCGACTATCATTCCTCCCCGATTATCACTGCTCTATACAGAACAATAATAAGCTCCTAACATTTGCAGTCCCACTACTGCCAAATATCATTTCACACTACTACACTAACAGGAACAAACCACTCGACATCATCAATTTACATCAATATGAATTCTGTCGAAGCTACAAGACTGCAACCAAAATGCCAGTTCACATCTTCCGACTCCCGTGTCCAAAGCCCTCATCATTTTTGCGAGAATTGCATTCGCTCCTCAAGTCCAAAGACGTAAGTAAAATTATCCCAATTCAATAAACTCTCCTGTTCTGTAGTCATTTAGGTTCAAATCTGCTATTGTCTGGTGATAATTAAGTTAATGTTAAATCAAGTGAAAAGCCAACGCACGGTCATTTTCCTGCTACCCACAACTAAATGTATTTGTGCATATCTTGTTAAGTTATGCATGGTCTGATGATACAATTCAGTCCTATTGTTTACTTGCACATTAGAATCGCTAATCAATAGATAAATTATGTGAAACAAAAGAAAAATGCAGGGAAACATTGCAGTAGGGTATCTACCGTATTGTAAAAGGGATTTTATTATCCATTCATGTACTTATAAAAATATTGATTGCGGTTGGTAAACAGACATTCCATGCAGGGCATACAGATACGTAGATAGCAACAGTAAGCGTTCCACTAAATTGCAAATGAGAACTTTTCATTCATTCACTCTCGTTTGTTCTGACTGATAATGAGGGAATGCCTTCGTACACTCTATCACATTAAAAAATGAGACAACGCTGTCCACACTGATACAACCAGCAAATCACACAATTTTTCAAAGATTTGAGCTAAATCAATCAATAGTTCAAACAGTAATTAATCTTTTTAAACAATTACACCAGGGCCATGACAGGAGAATCTAACTCTAAGCCTTAAAACAATTCTGCAGATGCCCTGATACTATTTCAATAGAGAAAAACAGTAAATAGTAGCCACTGGATCATATATAGACATAATATTTGCAATATAATATTACTTTTTTCCCTGTACTCAATATATGTTGGTTATCCATGCATACACTTGGTTATTCTCCCAATTACACTAATGACATGCTATTTTGCAGTATAATAAATGCATGATATGCACGATTTTTGCACGCTGTAACCTGAAGTGTATAGAAATCTTAATCCCATGTCAACTAATGTAGGTTATACGAATCTCGGATGATATTTTTATACACACTCAACTGAATAGAGATCGGTTGAATCCATCCTGTCATGTCATAGTCACATTTGATGTACAGACAGACACACTTATGGCATGTGTGTACATATAATGACACTCAGATATAGATAATTTCTTTTGATGGCATATTTTACATGGCTATGTAACGTAATATGATTCATGCATCTTGTTCATGGGTATTTTTGTACTGTCCTGCTCATCTTCTTCCTCCCAAATTATTTAGTAACTTTAATTTGCATAGCAGACGTTGTACAGTCCTGCTCTTCTTCCTCACAAATTATTTAGTAACTTTAATTTGCATAGCAGACGTAATTTTGTCTTTGACTTAATTATTACTATATATAAAAATATTCCTGACCATGTTGCATGCATGTTTGTACATGTGTAGGCTTCGGGTGACTATATGCAATGCGCAATCGCCTATTTTATGCAATACTGTAATAAAACAAACTTCACTCTGGGTTAGCATCCAAATACTGGTGCCTAAACAAATTCAACGACAGTACTGGGAGGCTAGTTAGCTATTACAAATTAATTTANAGGCTAGTTAGCTATTACAAATTAATTTATAAATAGATAAGTATCTATCGTAAGTCTATATTTAGTAAGTCGTAATCTTGCAAAACCAAGTATCCGTATGGTAGCAAGTAGCACCACAGTTCAATATAACTTACAATAGATTAGAGTCTCTCTTGAATTGGTTTGTACCAGATCATGTTTGTATAAATAAATAGTATCAATTTTTTTCTATCCATTTCATTACTGTCCACATTCATCATATTAATTGTTATTAGAGAATTCATTAGTTATTTTTAACGCAGAAGGATAAATATAATCTCAGAACTCGTTTGCTGTCACACAGTAAAATACCAAGTAAATACCCAGGTGTTTCTAAATTTCTATAACCCCTAGCTTTCTGTGTAGATCCTATATATGGTATATATACCTTTATGGATATATGCTGTCGCAATTAGTTTGAAAACTACGGTATACTTAGTATCTGAGATTGGAAGACTGGACAGGCAATTTGATTCATTTCCAATGAAATGAATGTACTATTCGTTACTGCCATGGCCTATGCTAAATTATTATCGTCACAATAAAGAAAGCAATTGGTTAGAGAAACGTTTAATAAAGAACGTCATGGCAAAAGCTTATGAAATAAGATACACAGCTTGATTTAATAAGTACAAGGCACAGTAATGGACGCAGTTTGGTGATTATTATTCCGATAAACAAAATACGTTTGAGGTTGACCACAATGTTTACTACTTACTAGAAACTATGTAGGCTTTAGTATAACTAATATTATTTATATAATGACTGCTAATCGTAGTAAGTACCTGTGATTATTCTATCTTCTCTAATAGTCTAGAGCTAATAACTCTTCTGTAACCTCACATTTATTAGTATAGACACTTATATAATAACTTTATCTATGTTTCTATATTATTTTCTACCATTGGGACTGGATATTATATTATGACCTGGGCTGAGGCGAGGTTGAGGTTGAATTCAACAAATACATTTACTTTACTTATTACTACTGCTCCTAAGACAAGGTAGACAACAGCTCAATGCTAATTCGGACTGTTAATTACTTCTATCTATTTATTCTGTGTGTGTTGGCGTCGCTAGCAAGTCCCACCTTTCCATACTCTACTCAAACATTTAACCTTTTCAGACTATTCTTAATATTATAGTCGTCTGCTACGCTTAAGGTGTCTTCACCGAAACCATTTAATACAAAATCCTGTAATCCTTATTCATACTGACCCAATAGCACAGGTAGCCATTTCTTATGATTGTTTCATGCCACCCCAACTACAGTCTATTTGGCTTCTATATTAACCGCCTACTTATATGCACTGTCATATAACTTCTCATATTCTAGGTTACTGCACATTTGCTTTAAAACTGACCGCTGACAGGAACCGAGAGCGAAACTCCGTTTTTGACAGTTAGTAGACACAACTAAGTGATTCTAAAAACTAATATAGTTTGAAAATTCCAAGACAGAACTTACAATCGACGATAGAACCAATTGATGCACATACCATGAAGTATCCTTTTTTATGTGAGACAATACTATATTAATGGGTTTAAAATAAATATATTGGAGTAAGATGAAATGAATTCTTGGCTTGGTATCGGTGGTTGACGAACGGTTTTCTTTTCGCCATAGTATCTAGTACAGGTAAACGTAGAAAGATCATTATATAAGAATTCAATAGAGAGACATAACACTGGTTTGCATTGCATTGAAATACTTAGAAGTAAAAACTTACATTTCTACATTCTTTTGCCCTTTAACTACACTAGACACACAACATAACATGAACGTACACTACTACTCACAACTACTAAGCAGAACAAACCGTAGTGGACTTTGGAATTGAGTTGGAGTTCAGAATGGGGTATTTTACATTGTCATATATTTTATTACTCCCTTGTATACTGATCCTTGCACGTAATAAACGTATATTCTGCCATGTAACTCTGTTCAAATCGAGTAATTGAGATTTTTGTATTTCAGATTGATTTGATATTAAGTATGAACATTATGCTTACAAGACGTAACCTATTTTAAGTATATCAGTGATATATTTATATTAATATATTCAAAGTAGATAGTATAATCTAGTATATTTATTATAGGTTCCTTGGTATAATCTACGTTCCTTGATATACTCAAACAATTCCATTGAGAGAAAATTAGCCCAATTGTATCTCTTGTAGAGTAGAGGGAACAATTTAACTGAGATGCAGTCGTTGCACCAATTCTCTTGATTGTTGGATTGTAGAAAGTATGGGAAGTTTATTTTTATGGGTATGTGCATGCATTGATGGTATTGAGATGTTTGGTATAAAAAATGACAAGGGTATTTGGATGGCATTAGAATAGCGTAGGTCTATGTGAGCTGATTGTAAGTTCTCTATTTTAGGATAACTGAGTTCTGTAATAACACGTGTTTACATTGTACGGCCTAAATTTAGAGTGTCTTTGACTGGTATAATGGAGATGCTTTTTATTATAAGTATGTTTCAATTATGTTGTAAGTAGTGTAATGTTAGAATGTCAAGTATGACGGAACGGAAAATTTTTACAAACGATTTTTTACTGCAGTGAACTCCTTTGAACAATCATCGTATTTTTCTGCATTTTTATTTAAAGAAATGATTCAATTGCGTACAGATCTGGTAATGCAATAAGTAGACAAGAAAATACAAACCAGAGACTGTCAAAAATGCAAATGTGAGACATGGTTATCAAAACTGATATAAAAAGTATGTCTTTACTTTCCTCGGCTGTGTGTGAGTAGTTTGAGTAAATAAAAATAAATCTCTTTGATAAATTTAACAATTAATGCAATGTCCTCAGGTTAAAAAAATCTGCACGTCTGGATCTTTATATGGTCGTGTATTTACTCATCGGCTGTGTATATAGTTGTGTATGGAAAGGAACAGTTAGCATCTTACTAAGAGACCATTAAGAATTCATGTCTTTTCACAGACAGAAGATACAGGACAAAAGTAATAAAATGCGACTGCTCTATAGTAAACATTATGATTTCCTTTGAATAAGTACTACTTACTACATTGAATTACATCAGAGACACCCACGCAAAAGCACAATTTGAATTTTTGCATGTTCTTTTACTACATGCGGTTTATGGGTATTAAGAGGGAATACAAATGTGCTGTAACACACGTAGTAGTGACTAATGTATTTGTAATCTGTTGTGTCCCATGTACATTTATAGAAGTGGTTTGCCTTATGGTGTGTGTAATTGTGAGTGAGTACGTACCACGAGTGCTTGTTTGTTTATAAGCCAAGTACACTACTACTACAGATAAATGTATGCAAAAAAGTGAAATACAGAAGACAAGTGTCAGCTATCAGTATCAGTATTTATTCATATAGATATTTATAGTGTATACTTGTACCTTATGTTATGCTTGCCTGGCGTGTGGGATGCTTAGGTGACCAGCATTAGCTAAACCAAACCACAATCAATGTACGGATGTAAAAAGTCCAATGACTCACATATGGAATGAATACCCACAGTTTTATACCTCAAAACGGCATTAGTTTAGTTTTGTCATAACCCTAATCCACGTTTAGTCATTCACAGTCCTGAAACTAATCTTTTTGCTTCATTTGTTTACAGAACGGTATTTTCAAAGAAATCAGATTCTGTTTCATCAATGATGTCCAGATTCATTGATAGTACGAGAACATGTATTAATGGATGGACGTACCTTTCCTGTTATCGATTCCCAACACTTTTCACAATGAAAACGAGTCGACATATAAGTTGGAAGTGGCACATCGTTCTTATATTTTTCCTATGTTTCCCATACAATTCTTCAGAGGCTGCAGGAGTCGGTAAGTCAAACTTTTTCTAAATAGTACAAGTATTTAATTATTTTTACTGAGAAGGGAAATGTAGTTTCTGAGTCAGAATGGTGCACTGGAGAAATTGTTGTGTAAGCCTAACTAGGACTGTGGTCTCAGAGAGTATAAAGTGGTTCACATTACTATATATTGATCCTGATAAGTTGAGTGTTTTGGTAGAAGCGTGTTTTACTTCAATACGAGCATTATTAAGGTGATGGACTTGTATAGGGCAAAAAAGATAGTATATCTATATACAAGGAGATTTCTGTAGTCTAAAATAAGAAAGAAATGATCAATGATATTTTAGACATGTGAGCAAACTTATCTCTTGAAATGTTGAACATATCCTTCTTGTAGAAGGGATGGGAAAAGCAATCGGAGAAATTGATCAGGATAAAGATTCTAGTCTTTGAGTATAACTTTGAGTGTTGTGAATAATATTTATGAACATTCTCGTATATATAAGTGCACTTTTTTGTGAATACTACGTTTTAAGCTTCCGTTTTCACATACAATGAACTTGTACAATAAGTAAAGTATGTGGAACATGAGGATGAAGATTAGAAGTATAGGAATGGGTGAAATATTGCAGAGGTTTGGCTTTAGCGATAACTTTTACTACATTATAGTAGTATTGATGAGCTGTATCTATAGAAAAAGGACGTATCAATAGAAAAGCATTGACATGTTAAATACACACTTATATGTGTGTCGTATATGGAAGACGGAGTAAATATAGTGTTACATTACGCACATATCTTTTGAATAGGAAAGATCTCTCAGCTAAATCGAAGCTTCTAAAACATGATCGAGATTTATAGTAGGGATGATAGCTCGTACTAAGTTGTCTTGGCTAAGTTTTATCTTGAGTTCACTTGACGTATTGAGCATAGTGCATCAGATCAGATCCAGGCTGTCCAGTTTAGCTTTCGAGTGCTTTAGTTAGTTCAATCCAGTCAGAGTCAGACCTAGAACCGGCTAACTTACGATTAGCGTTTCACAACTTCAATTCACATTCCATTGAGATTTCACAAAAAATTATGGTATTTTATTAGCAGTATAATACTATGTATTTAGTGTATATACAAGTATAGCATTAGTCGAACATCCTCCGTTTGGGTGTTACCGAACATGCATAGCGATTTTCGACTTTTCATTTGCAATAAAGAAAGAAATAGGTAAATCTTGATTGATGGACTGATCTTAGAACGCAATAACACACCGATCCGATTATAGTATAATTTATACAGGACTACTATCAAATGTAGTAATAAAAATCTTCACGTTTTATCCACACATCTTGGCATCTGGAATGATCCACCTGCCCAATAATTCTTGGGATTTTTGTATATTTAATTTAATGAGTAACTACAAAATAAACGCTTCTTCCCTTCTTGCTCCCTTCAATTTCCATCACATCTATTCACACACATTTTTTCGTGATTTCGTCAGATAAATCCTTTTCGTAAAGGTGTACAGGTACATACTACATACGTACGTCTAATGAAATCGACTTTTCTACTTCACTTACTTTACCTATGTACGTGGATTAAATATTTTCTACCAAAATCAACGTTTATACGGGTTTTATCTGAGCACAGTGCAAGATGGGATGAGTTCAAACAAAAACTTTCCAGTTGAACAAGGTTGGAGAAAAAACTTCCCCTACTGTGTAAGTCCAGTCTAGTCAAGCCAATTCCAGTCTGTATTTTACTGGAGTTGGGAAATTTCTCAGGTGAAATGAAAAAAGATGAGTAAAGTACCAGTGCACATGATTTGCAAACTCAAAGTAATATTAGGGACTGCATTTTCTCTATGTAGTTAGCTACATGAACGCTCAAGAGTGGTTTCATGAGTTACTGCCTAATTCTAAACTTAATCGTATGCAAAAGGCAAACAAGTCTGGACTTTGTGATAGACCTTATATCAAATCAACTAGGTATGCATTACCCGTAGACTACAATATTTGCATAGATTTGCATACTATTTCATATACATCACAAGTGAACACACTATTACGTGCAGATTCCTATTGACTTAATGTAATACCTTCATCATGTACTCATCTAATAGATATACTGGAATACCATTCTGTGTGAACTAAATAACATTTACGTACACATAAAAGAATGCAGCAGAGATTAGTTAGGTACCATCATTTTTTATTACTTCTGTGCAATCCATGATTATCCTTGTTTTATCCAAAATATTGCTGACTTGATTTTCAAATCCTAATTCGATGCAACCACTTATTATTAGCAAAACTAACATGTTCCCCACGGTTGTGCATATATAGATATGATGTTGACGAAGAAAACTTATGTAGGTGCTTGTTGAATCATCTAATGGTAACAGCAAACATTGTATTACAAAAAAAGACGTAACTGCGTAATAGATAGATAAAATGTGTAATAAACATTGTACAATGACTGGCCTATGTATATCTATAGGTACCTACATACACTATTGGCAATATGTCATTTTTTATTTTGATCAATTACAGTACTTACGCAAATGAACTGAGGAGTGTGCACTTCATTTTAGCACAAGATATTAGAATGAAGGAAGTGAGTGATGAGTTGTCGAACTAATTACAGCAATTTTATGATTACTGTGCTCCAAATCTGAATTTTTCAGTTATTATTTGACAATAACTCTTATTATCCTCAATTTGAATTGGCAATAAACAACTGGTTGGCTACTACTAAAGTCAGAGGACCGACAATGACACTGGACATAAAGAGAAATGAGATCAAAGGCTAAAAAATGATAAATATGTTGTCCAGTCTTACTTGACTGCCAATGGCTCGTATATTTTAGTCCATAATGTCCTCCATGAATATTTATTAGTGAAATTATTGAGATTAGGCACTGATAAGCTAAGTGATTGTGTCCTTTAATACTGCGTCATATGATGTACGTGTGGCAGAGTTTAATGTTGATGCGAATGAAATAATAAGATAATATAATGGTACTTAAAATAGTTTACTGGGAAGAGAATTGGATGTAATTGAACTGTTTGTAATTTTCAGGACTCTCTGGATCATCTCAAAAGTGTGATAATGAAGGGGAGGTATTTCCTCTACCAGGATCTATAGAGAATCCTTGTTTCACATGTTTGTGCAAGGTAAGTTGCCAATTTTCTTAAATCCTCTGCATTACAAAACTGGTTACAGTATTTACATCTCGACAGAGCAAATAAAAGTCATATGTATAGCTATAGCGGTGCATATCTACACGTTATCTCTTACTCACTTCACTCTGATTCTGTTGTTCTGCTCTTCTCTCAGATTTTATTTCCTTCGGATCCCTCTTATATGATATGAAATGAAGGAAGAAGGCAGGAATAAATGTATTTCACTGTTGGCAAAAGCGGACGAGAAATATTTCTCGGCTATCCTTAGCAGGCATGTACTAATCTCATTCTCATATTGTTGTGGCATGTTACTCGAATATATTATTTATAAACTTAAATCAAGGCACATCGTATGTACGTTACACTAAAGTTATTACTGCGCATTTATGTAGCTAAGAATTTTAAGGATTCTACTTTGTGTACCATACATACTTCTGTGTAACTGCACATAAATTCGATTTTGTACAATTCCATAAATGTATCGCTAAATAGTAAAGATTCACTTTTGTGTTCCAACCAGACATGATATTGTCTTAGTTGTACATTAATACACAGTAAAAATTAAAATAGCATACCAAGAGGAGATAATGTCAGCATTTGGTAATAATACTATGCTGTGCGTAAATGAGTAATGTTCGACAGCATGGATATAGTTCATCCTTACATAATTATAAATGACTATGACAATTCAGTCAAGTCAGAAACTCATGCACGTTCGTTGAATTTAGGAATTTGGTATGTACGGGTAATATGTTATTCTTATCTTGAGTGTAATGAGTAGAGGATATGTTGCTATTTTCTCTATATTATCTCAGAACTAATTGGAGCGTGAAAGACTTGTCATATTTGTCATGAGATTGAGTAGTTTCACGAGGAAATCTTTCTTTATTTTTAGCGTTGTCATCGTCTCTTTAGAGTTATGTACACAAAACTATTCACAAGTAGTATATGAGGCAGTAGTGTGTCCTCTATACAGTATAGTGGTAGCATTACGTTAATAACACTCTACCGCATATTGTGCATTCGCATAAAGAATGTCATTAATGCAAAGCAAATGGTCTTGGTGAAGATTAAGTGCAATTACTTATGTTCTCAGGGAAATTAAAATTTATTATTGCTAAAACAAATAGTTTAAACTCAGAATCAGTACTAAAGAATAGTTAAAGTTCCCGTAAGTGTGCAATTATATGTAACGAGTACTCGCTATGAGAAAAGTAGAAAATCCGAGCAATTAGAATTAGTAGAACAGAATAATAATAGGGTAAAGGGTAAAGATAATCATATGTTACTTTGATCTTTCATCTTTTCTTTATTAAAATTGAGTGCAATTAACTTGGTTGAGATTTGCCCTTTAGATAGCTTAAAATTGAAGTGTTGTGTAAAATTGTAATTAGTAAGGAACACAACGAACACAAATTGTGACTAATCGTAGCATGTACGACAATCTGTTTCCCTAATCCACAATTGCAACTTTGTTTTAGCTTAGAGACACAATTCTGAGTATTATCAACAAAACCGTGATATTAACTTTGTATAACTTTTTTTGCAATGTAACTCTACACAGGATAATACTATCCGGATTAAAAAGAATGTACTACATGCAGCGGCATTGGGGAACGGATATTATTATTTATACAAAGCCTTAATATAATAATCTTTGTTATATAAACATATGTACAACTATGTGGTTTTGTCCTACGTTGAGTGTAGACATTAAACGTAAGCGAGCTAGACAGTCAGACGGCTTGTTTGTATTCAAACAGAATTGCAGCATGTAGTGTAGGGATATAGCATGATTACATATAAACACGCAAGCAACCAGTTAGTTAGTTACTAGCTAAATATTCATGTAAACCATTGCACAGTAATATTAATAGAGAAGAAATTACTAGGGCTTTAATGCCTGTATAGGAAAGAGTATGTAGAAGGGTATGGTGGTACATTTCGGACGAAACGAAGCAAAAAGTTGAAGATGATGATAGTGCGGTGTTATATGAACTGTAGTTTAACATTGCCTCCGTCCCTCTCACGAATTGCATCGAGTGGTATGTGAAAAATGCAGCTATCGTGAGTATCCTCTGTAATGGTGATGTAATGACTCCAATTTTTCAACTTAAAACATGCCGAGAATTTTTTACTCCTACTCTGCCGCAACAGCCTCAACTTAGAGACTGACTTTAATTAGGACTATTTTCGAATTCCATCCTTCTTTCTCTCTCTTGCCTCCACTTACCACAGCTACAGACTCAGCATAGAATAGTAGCTACACTAATTTCCATGCACTCACAACAAAATCCTACTTTGTATGTGCATTATATTCCCAAGTTGTTCTTAAGTCTAGAAACAAATCAAAGTAATCTTCCTCTTTGTAGGCACATTCGAAATTATCTGTGACTAGCAAGATTAAAAATTGTGCTCACCTATTTTTAAAAAGTTATGGTCAAATACTAATATGAACTTGCAGCAAAATGGCAAGAGCAGTAGTGGTCCGATATTTTAAAGAACCATGAAATGTTTTTGGCTAGTTTTGGTTTACATTACGTAATTTTACAGGATTATATGGATCATAAATGTTTACTTAGTATTTGTACCTTGGTGTGTTAAATAAATATAAGGTACATATATTGACTATGATGATATTGTATACGTAGAATGGGTTGTACTAGAAAAAAGAGAAACAAATAAAAGTAGGATATCTTGTGTAGTATAAATCCTTTCAAGACTAATCGGCGCAACTGATTGTGTGAGTATGTAAATATAACTTGTAAATAGGCACTGTACTGAAAACACAGGAATAGTATCAATGATGATCCTACAGCATTCTTTTCCACGCCATTCCTCAGTGGGTAAGAATAGATTCTGATGGAATAAAAATAGCATGACCAATAAGTGTAATGGTCTCCGACTCTTTAGCTCCATTCTGTACTAATGCACCGATAAAGAGTACAATTATTAGTACGTATGCACTATGTACTGCTTTTTCCATTACACAATCGCTATCGGCTAATGTATTTATAAAAACAATTCATTGCGTAAAATGTGGAGTATGTTGGTATTCCGACTCTTTTCATAGTCTCAAAGGATATATTGCTGAAGAAACTAGAATTCTCGATTACACTAAAGATGTAAGTTGAGAAGATGACCTAATATATTATAGCGAGTATGTAAAATCCCACAGTAGCATATAGTGAATAATTCTATAGGGCAGTTCTTTTTCATTATCTTAACTCTTGAATGTATTATATTTTATTGCTGTGGGTTTCGTCTCAGTATCTCACTCACTTTCATCGGTTGACGAAAGACAGATTTATCTTTCTATATGCTCGTATGAAATAAAAGCAAAGCTATAAAATATCTCGACAGAAGAAAGACCACACAAACAACAAACAAAACAGCGACACAAAATAGCTTCATCATGAGCACCAAATCCCCCATTCATAGACGTGCGTTACACAAGTACATTTGAATTTTCTTGTAATAAAGAGCGGTAGAAATGAAGGGATGTCTCAACCAAAGGAAAAGGATGAAATTTAATGGTTCGGTCCACTTTCCTTTACTACTCCGTTCTCCATGGAAAATAGAGATGAGTTTGCATGATTAGCCATCTCATTATCTTCCGTTCAACTCAAAAACTGAGTACAGTCATTACATTTTTTCTATCTTTCCTCAATGAGATTAAATTTCCTTTCATCTTTTACTTGAGTCCCACCCCTACCAAACAATAGGTCCAGAAAATCAGAAAACTGTATCATGTCACACATATTTATTTGTAGTGTCCACCAACAAATTCTCATGTCCTTAGTACTTAAAAATTGTATGTAATTACAAAATACATTAGCCACAGGAGATGTAATTGTTATCCTCAACTACTAATTGCATATTCATACCATTTTCTACGATTTTCTATGTCATATTTATAAAGTAACTACCCAGAAAGGTCACCATAATTTAGAACGATGAAATTATAGATAGTTTGGTCATTTTCCGGGGAATGGTACATACTATTTAAGGTCTAGATCCAGTACCAGTAGAAAATGACAGACAAGTATAGATGATAGTTAATACAAATACACATAATAATGCGGTACCTACTAAACAGTTAAGAAAGGGCCAGGTAGGTAGTATAGTGGGACGGAAAATCACGTTTTTGTTTTAATCGGTTTGTGTGGTTGGAGTGTCTTCATTCTTACCTAGAATAGTGTGGAAGGATTTTGATTTAGGTTTTGTTTCTTCAAAGTCGGGTTTCTGGCATCTGTGGTTCTTTCGAGACTTGAGATGGTTATGGAAACTGCGTAGACACTAATTTGAACATTGTAAGTAGTTATGCAATAGACATTAGTAGGTAAGGAGGTATACTTAGTACTCGTTTTGAGATTTTGGTTTCCGGTAGGTTCTGGTTCTGTTCCTGTGAGGTATACTTGATTTGTGACTACAGCCCAGAGACAAAGCAGACCAGACAGACAATCTAGAGCCAGACCACCAAATGCCATTTATTTATTTTCTGTTAGTTACTTTGTAACTACAAGTACCTACATATTTCTAGTTAAGCACATACAGTTATTAGTTAAGTATACAGTAGGAGTAATAAGGAAAGCCATCTATAACTAACCTTATCTCCTAAGTTCAATACTCTAGAAGATTGTAAAATATGAATTAGCAGGGTCTAGCCGTTGAAGTAGCAAAAAATATTGCTCACATTAGAATTCAGATACGTTGAGGTTCATTTCATTTTTCTGTGTAATCCCATTAAGAACGTTCATAATTTTTTGTTGACTAAAGAGAATTGAATTGAACGTGTGAGATAAGGTTCCCGGAGGCAGACAAAGCAAAACCAACAACGGACATATCTATATTATAGGTATGCAGTCGTTGGTAGAAGATGAATGATGGATTGAGAATGAACCATGACGATCTTTCGCATGAGATTCATTCACGAGAGTCATTTGTTTGTCTTTGTCCTTCACATCACATCACATAGCATCATAGTTATCTTGAAATATTGCTCTCAATGGTATTTGAGTTTTGTCTGCAATGCCATGACATGCCAAACCAAGTCAACTCACAGTCACTTGACTTTGGCTTCTGCGGTACTCTCTGCTGTGACATATTATTATTTCAAGAATGTGGGTTTTCTCCTTTTCTCCACTCTTCATACTCTATGGAAAAATCCTGTCATTGCAATCCATGTGTACTTTGCATTCTCTAGACGCAGCAGTCAATAGTCAAGTAGAGAGTTATAAACTTGTGCGTAGACTATATCAATGGAATGTCTAATTTTTGTTTGAAAAGGTATTTATTTGTGTCGCGTTAAAACTTCAAAGCAAAGGTAGGCACTTTACTTTTGCCTCTGACACTTGTCCATCTAGTACTTTGCTTAGCTCTTCTGTCATGCCGAACAGAGGAGTGAGATGTCGAATATGGAACATGACGACAACAGAAACGTTGATGATTCGCCTATCTTGACATTTAGCTTTTAAATACAATAGTGCATACTGACTATAGTCAGATAAGGTATTTGTGTTTATATGTAGCAAGAATACATTGTTGGCTAAGTGAATAATGGGAGGATGCGGTGATACACAGAGAGGGTTTCAAAGTTGCGTTAACAATGGTTAACTACTGGAACAAAGCATTTACAACTAAACTAACTATTAGCAATTCTATTGAACTAGACCCCCACAATGCAATGTTTCCTCACACACAACCTCTCTACCTACTTAAATTTAGTTTCCTTGTCCTCCCATTTCTCTCCAGTGATTTTTCAATCTGTCGACCATAACTCAATGCAAACACGAGATACTAGAGTTTCTATTACTTTATAAGTACCTGTTAGAATGGGACTTAGCAGCTTTAGCTTGTCCAGTTACTCAATCTTCCATTTATAGTTATTTTGTCGATAAAAGTCGATGATAATGCTCTTCGGCTCACTCTTTCTTCTCCTAGTAGAGATGTTGAATGGATTGTCCTATGTTGATTAGTGCTGGATGTAGGTAACTGTTATGGTCGTAATGTATGTGTGTCTCTAATGAAAACTAAGGAAAACAAATAGAACGTGGCTGAATTGTCAGAAAAGAATCCGATCGGAGCCCCCGGGTCTCATTTGGAAAAATGGGCCCACCGACGAAGTCCATCCTCTCTTTTGTGAGGTCTCGCATCATCATTTTCGTTTTTCGTTCCCATGAAGAAGAAGTGCACCCTTAATTTCATAATCTAAT
>JABASH010001785.1:0-23780 GCA_019776445.1 Tomocerus maximus | reverse complement strand
CAAACATGCAATTTTATTAAACTCCTGTCAGCAAAAGGTATTCAGACATTTATTCAAAATACTGAACAAAATGCGTCCCTAATTTCTTTAATTACATTCATTGTTAGCTTAGTCTTTGTTGCTATAATGAGTAGTACTTAACTAAAATCTACTGAATGTACCAATAATGTATTGCTTGACCGGTCCTACAACTTTAGTTCCCAATTTTACTTGATTCATTCACTCAATCGTTTAAATTAATCTATTTTTCTTCTCCGAGTTTAATATTCCTGAGTATATAGGCAATAGACAGTTTACAAATAAGAAGTTATTAACTTACCGGGTAGATTTCCTTTGATGACAGTGATGTCAAACCATCCGAAAACTTTAAAAACTATTGTAAAAGAACTTAATTCTTCAGGCAAATGTAAAGTACTTTGGATGGACAGTGGAAAAAACAAAGTCACATTGACTAATGTAAATGAAATTAAGTTCAGAAAAATCCATGCATCAATCCCCTTAGCTTTAATGAACATTTCATAGTCATTTAGTGTACCTGATAGAATTGCTACTCAGGAGTTAAAATAGTTATGATTCGTACATTGCACTGAATAAAATAGTAAAAATCATTTTCACAGAAAGCGATCACCTTCGTCTGGAGCCAAAAGGTACCAATTGGGTTACACTAGCATTGCACACTACTATCTGTACTGTACTACAGCACGATTAGCAGATTTTATTCAGCAAATCATATTATTTTCAAACTTGCAGCAGTTTTTTATAGTAAACAAATGAAAGTATCTACAAAGCTTTTGAGTGATAGGCTTATAACATCACAGCGAATGCAATGATACGACATATTGTTGGAAAAGAACTGTCATAATTCATTTATTGTAATGATATCTTCGAATGGCAATCGTTCTATTATTCTGCTTAGTTCTGAGTTCCGATAGCCTTCATTCTTAAGTTCACAAAGAACTCATTCGTTTTTGACTTTGAATTCTCGTATTATATATTATAGGCATTATAAATGTCAAGTTTTGAAATGAGGATTGAACTTGCGTGTTTTTCAAAGCCCCACCAGTTCAAACTACCATGAACTACCAAAATGAACAAATTAAATATTTCTTTATCAATTAAACAGATTCCATTAAGAAGACCTTTGATGATAGTGTTGACAAAAACTTTACTGTAATAACTCAAGTACAAAATGAAACGAAACTAACAAGATGAAATGATCCATTGACGTGTGCGTACAAAAGAAGTTACATTACATTCTTAATTATAATTTTGCATCAATAGCCATTTAATGTTTTCTGTTTTGCAAATGCATTCATACTTATATAACACATTATTGCTGAAATGTCGACATTACATAATGTAACTATTCAATGTTCATGTAATATAATTTAATTTACAACGGTAAATTACAAACCAAATTACGTGATCACAGATAGGAATTCATTGAGTAAAGCTAAGAACATGGAGAAAGTTAGTCTTCCTATAGCAAACTAATTTTAATGCAGTACACTGGAAGTACAAATTAGTCTTTTTTAGGAGTTTTTCCGGTCAAAATCTAACAGCACACCGAATCATTAGAAACATTAATACTTCATTTTGTAAGATACAGATTCGGTGTTAGTTATGTTTACTATTATCTTACGAAGGAGATCTGAAATATTTATAACTTTTATAGGCAATAGCAGGCGCTTTGCACGCGGAAAGTCAAGATAAACAAATTAAGCGTAGAAATCAACAAATACATTTGGTTAAGGAGTTACATAATGGTATATGATACATTAACAATCGGGTCAATTATAGTTGCCTCCATAGCTAAATACTCTAGTAGCATATTGAATCCATTTGTCAACAATTAACCTATCCTTAACTTCTACATTCGATAATTTCTGCATCTCAAAAGCAGCTACATAAATGATAATACAGTTACCCCTTACCTCTCCTTACCATTGCAATTTTGCAATTAAAATTTTATTATTATTGCTTTTATTTAACAAAGGAAGCGTTAGCATTATCACCTAATAATTAAGGAATATAATTTCGTTGATGATCTGTTCGAAACTTATTCGTCACTAAAGCAAAAAATTGCAGATATAATTTTCAAAAAATTTTGAATATACTTAAATCAAAACGACTTTCATTCAACGAGTTCATTTCGATGGATAGTATGGACAGGAAAACTAATGTATTATTATCTTTAATGCACATTAGGTACACATTAAATATTATTAAGTAGGAGTAACATAAAGTCTTTAGTCACAAATCCCAGGCTCAGGGCTACATATAGTCCTAGTACTTAGTACGTGGTCAAATCGATAACACAAAGCGTAATAAAAAGGAATTGCAAATAATAAAAGAGTCGAAGTGAACTGATTTAAAATTGCAAAACATGCGAATTGCAAGTATCTATGTATTGCGAGTTTCTTGTAAATTCTAAGTGGATACATTAAAATACGTTAATAATCCATCGTAATTTCCACCGTTATAAATGACTATTATGTTGTATGTATTTAAATATGTTGACTTCACAACGTAACTTGACAGACACTTCTAATTACAAAATATTGTACACACACTAATGACAATTGTGACTTTAATTTAGTCTCCAGCCATGAGAGGATCCATGGGAGCATCAACGGTTGCTTCAAACGTGATTTCCATTGTGCTGAGAACTCCCTCCGGATTTTCTTCGTTAGCAATTTCATCATTGACAATAGAATCCGGCTCAGAGTATCTGGCCAAAATCATTGTCTCAGGGTCATCTGCATCATGTTCTTGCTGAGATAATCCGCTGAGCATCGCGTCTTGCTTATCGCCACCATTACTATCACAATCCGTGTACAGCACTATTTCCTGCACATCATCTAGTACATAATCTTCTTCCTCATCATAATCTTCATCCAGTTTCATCTTCATTCGTTTTCGACCATTCTTAGAAAACAGAGAATCGTTTTCTATGCTTTCGGCTCCTTTGCATAGATGTATTTTCAGATGATGTTTCGTCTTAAAAATCTGAAAGGATACAAAAAATTGCTTTTTATTCTCGTTTTTTCTGCATTTGTATTCAAGGTTAAAATTTTGTATACCTTATTGCAGCTGTGGCAAGTTGTGTTAGCAAGCATTTCAGGATGATTAGCTGCTTGATGGTGACGTAGTCTTGTCGGCCATGAAAACGTTTTCCCACATTTCACGCATAGATATACTTTTCTGGAATGTGACAGCATATGATCTTTCAGCTTATCTGGAATATAAAATTAGCCAATTAGTATAATCGAAGATTGTATTTAGGTCACATAACCACGTACCTTTTCTATAAAACTCTCTTGTGCATCCTGTGTTCTTAAATGGACATTTAAATTTTTTTCTAGTTTCATGCATCAGTTTGTGACGAGTTAATTTATCCCGTCTGTTGAAAACTGCTCCACAAGTTTCACAACTAAAGGGTTTCACATCTGAGTGGATGACTAAATGACTTTTTAAATAGTTTTCTAAACAAAAAACATTGCATTTCAATACATATACCAAGTAAAAAGATTTCAGATACCAAGTAACGGAGAAGACGATATCAAACACGATATCATGTAGACAATGATGTAATATTCAGCCTTACCTGTTTTAAACATCTTGCCACACAATTCACACTTGAACGGCTCCCCAGTTCCGTGAATCCTCAGATGCCGACGGAGATATCTTTCACAAACAAACGTCAGATGACATAAGGAACATGGATAATTATGCGACGAAGTTAGTAAATGATGATTCAATGCCTCTGCAGACGCGTACTTGCTGTTGCATTTTGAGCAGCGAAACTGCCTAGATATAAAATAAAAAGTTATCCAGTGATAATATTATATAGATATTATTGTAAATGTGCTATTTTACTTGGGAGGACACGTAGACACTTTGTTCGGGTATAAACGATGACAATACTGATGAGCCCCAAGATCAAACAAAGTTCGAAACTTTTTCGGGCAATTTTGACATTGGTATTCCAGTTCCGCTTCATGCGTTTTCATATGAGATATCAACTTTTCCACTTCCGTAAATGTAGCGACACAATCTTTGTGAATGCATTTAAACAGCTATACATGAAAAGAATAAATTAGAATTCATGAGAATATTTTGTTGTTGTTTCATGTAAATCATACCTTTTCTTGTTTATGAACGTGAGACAAATGAGTCTTTAGCTTGTGGTAGTTTTCGAATATTGAATCACAGTACTGACAAACGTAAATATTGTTGACAACGTATTCAACTGCTTCACCTTCCACTACCTAAAGATAAAAAATAGATGATAATAAAATCTCAAGTTGTCTTTGTGGACTATGAATGAACTCATTTTTAAAATATACAGAAAAATTGGTACTTCGGCAGAAGTGTCGCAGTTATCTTTCACTTTGATCGAAATCTGTTCTTTTGGAAGAGTGGATTTGATTTTTGGCCACACCTTTTAAAATTTATCTCTGTATTAGTATTCACTGATTCTCAATTGAATTGAGTATAGATTTCTTAATTAAGTGTGATCGGAAATACTTACCTTGTGAGTTTGCATATGTTTCTTCACATTAGATTTTTGAGTGAATCCTCGACCACATACTAAACAGTGGAATGGCTTTTCTCCAGTATGGGACCGAATATGTTGATGCAAATTGAATAGTTTCTTGAATTGCTTTCCACAGTAGTCACACTACATTAAAATAAGTAATAAAAATCCTGTTTTTTGTAGGAAAATCAATAAATGTGTTTACTTTTCTTTGCTGCTTCGTAGTTTGAGATGAGCTCAGTGCTTGAACTTTGGATGGTTGAATCTTCTTGTTTTTCTTGCTTTGAATATCTGTAACTTTGGATTTACTGTTTTTTAATTCGTGTAACGTTTCATTTTTATTTGCAGCTTTAACTGTCGCAATATTAACTGCCTTTGGTGTACTATTCATGGTCAAATCCTTCTGCAAATTATTAATTTGCTCTTTGGTTACATCAGACGAAGTGACCTGGTCATTCACCACTAATCTCGAATCGTCACAATATTCAGATTCACTTGGCTCACTAATTGCAAGTCTTCTTTCAGGAAATTCTTCCTCTGTGCTTGGTACGTTTGCAATAATATGAACATTTGACCCTTTTCCTGATGGAGAGATTACCGACGCAGTAAGATAAACCCCATGTGTCGAATTCTGCATTTTAACAGAGTTACCACTTCAAAACTGATCTACACACGTTACGGAAAACTATCAAGTTTTTGTTCATCTATAGGTGTATACTTACCGAATGTCCCATTTGCTCAATTGATTGAATGTGGAAACGTTCCCCAGAGTTTATCAGAGTATTCAAATCATTTTCCGAAACTGATAAAACCTGAAAATAAAAAACGCATTTATAAACAACTAGATAGTAAAAGTTTTTGCGTACTACTACTATACGCAATCTTTCGACCATTACTAATAAGATTGACATTGTGTGCATCAAAATGTTAGTTCGTTTCATGTTTAAAATTGTAGAGACTAAAAAGTCCAACTTACTTGTGAGCCGCCGTGCCCTGAAACAAAATGGGACAATTGTCCATTCTGATCAATTGGAATGAAAGACAGGGTCTCATCGCCAAGAACCACGGAAGGAGTGATATGAAACAAAGGGGCAGAACTTAGAGAATTTAAATAAACTGGAGAACTATTCCCCTCGTCGTGGGGATATCAATTGGAATGAAAGACAGGGTCTCATCGCCAAGAACCACGGAAGGAGTGATATGAAACAAAGGGGCAGAACTTAGAGAATTTAAATAAACTGGAGAACTATTCCCCTCGCCGTGGGGAATAGCATTTAGCACTTGGGTGCAGACTTCATCTAACTTGAGTGGAAGACTGCGATATTATCGAAGAGCCAGAAACTTCCAAAATTGACTTAGAATTATTCTCCAATCTGCTGTACGTCTTATTAGGGCTAGATGAACTTAAGCATTCTTCCCGTTTGTGATGTGCGAAAAGAGGAAGAGAAGTGAATTGCTTCTTGCATCGCCCACATTGAAATACATCATCTTCGTCGAAAAGTATTTGCCCTGTGATCATACCATTAAACATATTGACATCCATCATATTCTTAGAGCCAACTTGAGAAACTGAATTAATGACGTTTTTATGTAGGCATTCACTATTCAGTATTCACCTTGTGTTAGAGATGAATCGTTCGAGTTGTTCGCACCGATGAAAGGAGGAATTAATTGGGACTGTGTCTCCAGTAATGATAAAGACTGCAAATTGATAGTCTGACAGTCCACTACTCCTAAAATTAAGTATATAGAAAATTACTGACTGAAAGTGCCAAATATGCTGAGAATACTGACTACATTATCTCTAATTAAGCTATTTTTTGCAGACGTACATTGTGTATCATTTCCCATCGAGATGAGATTGCTAATTAGTATGGATAATACTGAATGAGCTATTACTTCAAGGATATAAATGTACTATTCTTACCTGTTGCAATTGTCTCAAATAATGGTTGGATCATTTTTTGATCCTTTCGTAAGGCAATTGAAGAAAACGCGTCTGACATTGTTATTCATTTATTATTGCTCCTATTCACTTTCAATTGTAGTGTGTTTATACCATTGTCATCTCAAGGACGCCAATTTTAGGGCAGTTGCTCTTTTAATGAGACAATTAAAGCTAACATGTCTATTTATGTAACACTTTTTCTCAACTTTTTTGCCGAAAGTCAATTTAAATGTCATAAAGCACTGTAGCACTAAATTAGTTCTAAAACTTAATAGAATAGACATTAATCAGTGATTAATTTAAAGCTAACAATCAATGTGTCAATTTGATTGTAATACGATGTCTATTTGGATTGCATAATTGCATAATAGCAAGATAAAATTAGAATGTTATTTATGTGACCACTGTAAATAAGGCAATGACTGGTACTTAATCAACTGGTTTATATTATTTGGTAAGTTACAAGAGTAAATATTAATGTAAATGCATGTGAGAGGTAAATAGTAGTTTGTATTAACAATGTTTACATTTCGAGTCCCGTGTAGTAGTGTGAAGTGAAAGAGTAATAACAACATATAACATTATGATCAATACAAATCAGATGTTCAATATCTTGCACTTGTAACATACACAATGACACCAACGTTGCTAAAGTTAATTTCCTAAACACAGGTACACAATGTGTTATTGTGATAATTTTTGCACTGTGTCTCTCATAATTGTCATTAACTCTGTTATTTTCAAATCCTTCTAAACCAAAACAACAACACATACCCAAGTAGATTTGTGTACAAATAAGACGAGGGAACTTTACTACGTATACACAAGATGATCTTTCTGTACAAGAAGATGGCACACGGCGACGATGCGCATTTTCAGAACCTATATTATATCAAGTTACTATTTTACTCCATGCAACTTCTATACATATAGAATAAGCTCTAGTATAGTAATACGATATCTATGTTTGAACAAAAGCTTTCCTAGTAATTAAATACATCATATTTTATTTCCTATTCTTATTACTAGCGTTTACTTCCCTGTACTATGCCAATTAATGATACAATAACATTGAGGAATGGTTTGAGACTATATTAACCCAAATAAGCATCATAGACAATGACTACATATATAATTAGCAATATTAGCTTGACCACATTATGGCCACATTTCTCAAAACGGTTCATAAACATGTCATATTGGTATTTATTGGGATATATGCATTTCTTGGTCAGTTCTAATGAATTTGTCCTCAATGAAGTCATTACTGATAGAACTTATTAATATCAAGAAATGATAGTTTGTTCTTAACGAACTAAATATGTAATAAGTTGGTAAACAACATAGCCCAAGTGCTCGCTTCCTTTTTTACAGCGTAACTACAAATGATAAAGTTCAATTAGAGCTTGTGGTGAGTATGAAGAAAATCAAAATGTGAAACAACATGTGTTTGGAAGTAATGGAATGAGTAGTAATTTATAAACCGAAACTGTTATTAAACCAATATGATGGTGATTGGTTTACCATTCGTTTACTATTAGTGTCCGGGTGCAGCAATTGATGTACATGAATTTTCAAAAGTGAAAATGAAGACTGGAGGCGTTGTGTAGTTGTTAAGATAAACAATATTAATAATTTACATAAAAATGGTTGGTAAGAGTGTATTTAGTTCTTGGAAGTGAGTTTTAGATTTGTAGTATAGTGTCTGGATTGCAAATCACGAATTTGCAAGAGTGGGCAAAGTAATGATGAATAATTTGGGTTTTAAGAAGTGCCTACTCGAACTTTTCTCTTTTAGATGAGATTTTCAAGTAGGAGATTTGTAATTGTTTCCTTGCAGTGGGAGCAAAGGGCACGTGGGAAAAGCTCCTGAATTTTTGATAGTTAGGCCTAGTTGAATAAAGGGGCCGACATAAAGCCATTTATGATCCGCCACCTCGATGTAAAAATGCGATTTTGCCAGAGGTGCGCATAAATAGTTCAGCATGATTTCCCACGGAGTTTAAACAAATGGTTTGTTTTCTCCGCAGCACCAAGCAATTCGATTGCAAAGTTCAAATGAGTAAGTTAGTACAGAATAAGTGTGGGGATTAAAAGTGATGAAATATTTAGCAGGGAGACTTCTCTAGCCGTTTAAGACAGTAAAAGATATTACTTCTGAAGTATACATGGAATGCCTGATGGAATTACATATTCAGTCAATTCATTATGTGATGAGCGTGCTGAAGAGTTTTGCAGTTCGCCATAAGAATGAGATAGAATAGCGTGGCGAGGTATAGGTAGCCAAAATGCATATCATGTACACAGTTACCGTGTCATAAAAAAGAAAACCAAAAAGTTCCTGATAGTCAGATTCCATAATTTATAGGACTATGTAGTTACAAGGTCTGCTAATACTCATGCTATGAATTCTGCAGGTGGATTATTGCTCTTTTTATGCACGGACTTCTTAGCTGGAGAATCTAAACAATTATTATTCTCTACTTTTTGAACTGGAACGAAGACCATTCTTTTACCTGCCCTCCTTCGGCCCTCCATATGTAGGGAGCAACACTTGAATTATTTACGCTAATAATTGCTCGACTTTTCGTCAATTCTCAAGGTACCATTTACTACACAGCTCTTACCTTACGGGTTCTGATTAGTTGCGGCATACACATCAAAGATTCGGGTCGAGTCCACACTCCCCATTTTCCTGCAATTACATTCGCCAAATCAGAAAGTACACTCAATCAAAGAACATGTAGAAAGTAGATTTAATGCAATAACCACTCATTTAAGTATGTACATACTTATGTGCGGCACGCTTTATACAATCATTCATTATCACTGTTAATTACTAACTTCCTATTTCTTCAGTCTTCAGTCTTGTAGTGTACAGAAAGCTATTGGCTATAGTACATTATAGCTTTAACCACTTTGTTACTTTTGAAAGAATATTTTTTGTAAATGTTTGTTTTGATTTACCAATTTGTATATAATTGGCCATAAGAATATTGCTAACAAAAATATCTCAACTTGCGAATCATTTTGAGTATCAGATGCCGATATTTAAATCTGTGAATATGATTTTAGTTTCCTTTGATAGTAACATACTAGATACAATTTTGACAATTTTTTGCGTAATAATTCACGACATGAAATGACACTTGAGAAAAGATATTTTGACAAAATTTTGCACTTAGATTAGCATCCTTAATATAGAAATGCTATTTTTATCGGTTATGTGCATGAATGAATTTGCTATTTTCATTGGAAAGGATTTTGTGCACTTTGCACTGCTATAACTATAAGATAGAAAATGACAAGTTAGGAGATGAAGTGAATTGAATAATGAATCATGAAATTTAACGAACTATCTGTAATTATTCAAGTTCTTGAGTATTATTGATGATGCAAGAGTTATCTGCTATTGACCAGCAACTGCTAAGCTACAAGATAGAGTGTTAGTATTATAAATGTAGCAACTATTTTTGACTTTGTTTCAAGTTTAGTGATATGGTTGATAATTTGGTAGACTGTGATCTGTTGGAAGTGTATAGATAGAGAAAAGGCTAACAATAACTCACAAAGTCAATTTAGAGCATGCACTCTGTTAGTGGGAAAGATAGGGAAAGATGATGATGACATGATATGACTGCTCTGTATTTCCAAGACTTGCTGCGAGGTGAAGTTGACTCAAGAAACGATAGAGCCAAATGAAAATGAAATGAAAACAATCTAGAAATATAAAGTCGGGATATGTAGAGGAGTCCACTGGCTGTAGCAGAAATGAGATTAGTTCAAAGAATAACAACCAACACAGCCCTGTATCATGGTATATTAGCGACCACCACCACTACTAGCAATAATAATGAATAGTGGGTACGTTCCAAAGATCTATCATCTGCAGTCAACTTTCAACCGAACGTTACGTCAGCATCACTCAAGCGAATAAGTCTAAGAAGGAGACGAAAGAGAGATGATCTTTGATGATAGAACACAAGATGTTTTCCATCTCCTCTGCTCCTGTCTAATAAAACGATATGAATATATAATATGCGGATATGCCTTATCAGGAGCAACTTAGAATTAGTGGAACTACAACTTAGCTCAACCACTACAACTGCTACTACCCTCCATGCCAAAATGCTAGCCTCTGTCTGTCTTGTTAGTCACGGGGTAGGAAAAGTCACTGATGCAGGAGCTACAGTGACACCACAACTTTTACATCAACTTTAATAAGTAAGATAGATAAATCATACCAATGCAGCAATTCATATTACTCGCAAAAAATTATATGATTATACTCCTATATAAATTAATTGTATCAAGCATGAGAAACTTAATGAGCGAACATATCTAATGCATACTTACCTGCGTCTTTATACCACATAGATCTACTACTATAATATCTACAGATTGTGATATGACGTAATCTTGGTTAGTACATCATTTTGGGATATCTTATTAGAAATTAAGTAATAGTGACCTGTTTCTGTAACAGTATCAGTGACGCTTTTTTAATCTATATTACTTGGTTGATGATATTAGAATAAATCGAGAAATTCTAAAACGTAACTTTCTACCTGATCAAATTGCATCTGAAATATGCATACCGTATACCCAAGGCTCATATACCGTATACCTTGTATGTGTATTTAGTAAATCAGGAAATTCCTGATTCAATATCTACAGTAATACCATGTAATATCGGATGAGAATATAATTTTGGGTTTAGAGTTGATATCCAGGGAAAATAAGACACAATAAGAGTAAATGTGACATTGTGGGTAGATGTGGGGTACAAATGGGTCGTGCCATAGAAGTTAATCAATATAAGTCCTCCGTAATATATCAAGACTAGTTAGGTAACTGACAATAAGAGGAGTAAGAGTCAAAGTCATAGTGTCACTTTCCCCTTATCCTTCTGTGCGTCGTGACATGGCATTCAAAGAAAGGAGACGTCTACAAATAGACCATATCTTTCAAAATGTCAACGCAAGGAATTCCAATCAGCATCGGCAAGTCGTGCAGAGGAAGCAAACAAAGCCAGGAAAATTAAGATAACGAACCACATTATAGCATATAGAGAACAGATAGAGATTCTACTCTCCTGGAAACTCAAACTACCTATAGCTTAGTGCATATAGAGTGCTCGCAGAGTAAAGCACATCAATAAGTCTTAGCCAAATATATCTACTAAGGAATCAAGTCTTTTCAAGAGTGATGTTTTGATGTAGGAAACTTGTTAAGTGATTTGAAGCTTACAATTACAATCAGCAGTGTTTCTATCTGTACTTAGCTCTTGCGATTAGTGTAGGGATTCAATTACCCAATAAGTAACCTTCAAGAAATGTACAAAAGTAAAGTATCGATTAGCTTTTATCTGTCTCACTCTTGTCAGCCTTATTAATGATTATCCCCAAGTATAAGAAGGCACTTTACTCAATTTATAGCTCAAGTGTATTCCCGAGGGATAATGCACGAAATACTTATGAGACACATTGGTAATTATATCCTACTGCTACGTGCAATTCTCTAGAATATACACAAATACCATAGTTTTTGTATTTAAGCGCTTTATCTGTATTTATCTGCATTTTGGTATCATCTTGCATCTGCCCATCAATTATACATTACATACCACGCACTATGTAGATCGCTAAATGCATTGGTGTCCTATATTCTTCCTGATTATTATTGATTATTATAAGTACATTTGTTATTACTGTCAGTTTTAATGCATCGCTCATTTCATATCAAGACTTGAGACACAGAAATCCTATTTGCTATATAAGTAGTGCACTCAATTTCAATACTGCACATTTCAATTTTGAGTGGTACGATATGCAAAGACTGTATGTAAATATTATTATTAGTTAGAGTACGAAAGAATATCTTTGTTTAACTGACATGCATCAATCTCGTAATTAGGCAACAAAATTTGGTTATCTATACCAATTTTGTGAATCTTTATCAGTTTTGTCTATCTATCTGTAGTGATAAAATAACTGGAATATTAATGAATACAAAGATATTCCTGCGGTGCTTTACACGCCATGTGCACAGGATACAGAAACTATCCAATCAAGGAACATGATCATAATAGTTATCAATTTTATCTCACATTGCGTCATTCAGGATGATACTAAGTGAAGATTATTAATATTCCGTTCTATAGATTAGTATTGGTGATAAGGTCATTTAGACTTGGTTTACATAATTTCAACATTGATATATTATATCCAAGCAGATACGTCTTTTATGTACATAACATACATTTTCACTGTGCAATTTAGTATTGAAATGCGCAAAAAGTGATGTGCAGGATACATTAATATGCACTAGATTCACTACTCGAAGACAATTCAATGATTTATGCATAATAATATAGGTAAGTAGATATTAAATGATACATTATACCTTCACATGTGTAAACAGTTCACATCGCGGAGTGTAACTCATTAAAATGCTAATGCCTATCAAAGCCGGATATCAATATCACACAAGTACATCAACAATATTTATTGTTAATGCCCATTGTAACAATAATTATTGTTGAGTCTGCAGGGTATAGCCGTGAGCATTGTCATATAATTACAGCTTCACAGAGTAATAAGATAAGAAATCATCAATTATTCTTATTAGGTAGTTACTTATCATGGTTATCGCATCTGAAGAGGAGAGAGTACAGAGTACAGATATCCTAAGTCACAAGATATTTAATGTATGGGATGCAGAGGTGGATGCTGTAATATTTCTGTAATGTGAATTAACATTACTCATAAAAAGTCTCAACTTTATTCCTGAGATAGCACAAGCGATACATATGAAATGTAAGTTAGATAGCAGATAATAGAACTCAATAAGATGAGCTTAGAGTTCCAGTGTAGTAGATGCATCAACAATCTCCCATTTTCAAGACATATCGTAATAATTAAAGTTATTCGATAATTCTCACTCAGATATACTGCTACTCCATCCTAACTACATATACAACTACACATGACAATACATATTGCATATAAATACATATGAGACATATGTACATAGACATGTCAAGGAGTCTACAAAGCCAAACCAATGCAATCTATTCCTTTGTTCGGACTTTGACTCGCATTTTTTGTATTCATAGGCAACTTTACAGTGAAAGATAGTTAGATAAATAACTTTCATGCTCTCTCTTCGTGAATCTTTATTTATCCTGAATTCATGTAAGATGTGAACTATTGGGATTTCTGTGTAACCCACACAGGCCAAGTCCAACTGACATGGAATTCTATCAGTCAGACTTAATATTCAGGAATTAACATTCTTGATGGCCTTACAAACCTATTCTATCCATCAAAGATCAACTCTGTCAGTTAAAACAAACTCTAATCCACAAATGATACCAAAATTAGATATTTCATCAGAACATTATTAAATTAATATTCCCTTTGCAATTCAATTTATGTAACACAAACACATCAGACATATCCACTATTCAATTCAATCACATACCGATTGGTACAAGTATAACAAATACTGGAATATGATTTAACGTTCAATTAATATCACGCTGATATATAGAAGCTAATTTGACTTTCTTTAATGTAAACTGATTTGATGATTAAAACTATGAAAAATGTACTGCTACTTATCTCAATCAACTAGTATACACATATACTAGCACTATACTCCGACTAGAAATATAGGAAAGACATACTATAGGTAAGTACTTAATGAAACGGCACCTACAGCTACGACAGTATTATGTTATAATTGCCTCCCGTTTCCCAGTGGTATAATCGGCGATAGCTACACAATATAGCTAATCCCACGTAATAATAATAAATAGTCAGTGTATAAGATGAATCAAGTCGAGTAGCTAGGTGGTGTAGAGAAAAAGAAACATTATAGAGGGGTTGAGACTTTGAGACTTATTACCAGATAGTGATAGACGAGTGGAAGAGAATAGCGTTCGACAATAAGGAACTCATACTGGCTTTACTACATTACAACTTTACAACGTAACAGAAAAGCTTGTTACGTTAACGTAACATTGGTAGGTATGTGGTTTAGTGTGGGCTTGGAGCAAAAGCATAGCAAAGTAGCCGTAGCCCGTAGGCCCAACAGAGGAGAAGCTCAGCGAATGTTTGTGAATGCAGGAAAAACGTGGAGGGCTTCAGTCTTGAGTAGGATTTCAGAGTATCCACACAGTGCTGTTCGCTCCTCCGAAAAGCCGGTTAGCGTGGAACGTGCCCGGGCATTTGCCCATACAACTCCTTCAGTAATTCCTCCAGGAAAATCGCAGTGCAACAACTAGAATTTCTAAAGTGTGAATTTACACAACTGTAAAGTGCATAACATTGAAAAGTTTACAGATTGAAAGGATTAGGTGTTTAGACTAGCTACTGGAAATATCTCCTTTACTTTGCATTTATCCTTGTACTACATCATACGGTGTTTTGTGGAGAGGAAATAGATAAGTGCCAGTCACAACAGTTACTCACTTAAGAAACTAGAAAAAATATTGAAATCAGTGTGACATTATTTTGAGAAGAACAACGGTATATGTCACTCGACGAAAATAATTGTCAGCCATCAAGAATACTTGGTAATCTGAAAATATTATCAGTTTCCCAAGAAATGCTGTGATGACACATGAATATTATCAATCATGATACCACAAAGTTTGTCTCTGTACACAAAATACAAAGAGAAAATCATCCTGTGTTCTAAAACTATGCATTCAGAATTCACACATAAACAAAAGAAGGACGTTATTGTGTTTGCATTTTGAATTCGCTGTGCTGTAATCATTTATTAGAGTAGGCGATACATATTCATTGATTGTGGCTGTGACTGAAGTCAATAATATAGTTGATATGCAAGATATATTTGAAATGACTAAAGCGCACTTACGTAACATTAAACAAATGCACGAAGAAACAAGTAAGTAAAGGCAAGGCATATCTATAGATTAACATATAAAGTAAACCACTGTTCGAAGATAATGACTACATAGAACAGAGCAGGATGATAGGACACTAAAAGAACTCAAACAGAAACACTTATCGGGAAATGGATCGTCGTGTATGGTAAACAGACAACATCAAGCGTTCGGTAATTCTGTATCAGTATCAAATCAACCATTCCCCATTCTGTTTGTCTTGCTACTATAGTGTCCCTATACCTATACAGTAAACACAATACACATTGAACTGTGAATTTCATTCAGCTCCATAAAATCGGTGAACTAACTAAACATAACTCTGTGCATCGCAAAGTGACTTTGGTTTCCAGTTGACTCGAATATATTTATAGTGTCATATGCACTATTGAACTAGAGTCACTGGAGTACACGAGTGATGGATGGCAATGGCATTCCCAGTCTAAAGAAACTACAATTACGGCAGACAATACAATATAATTTCCCATGCACTGCTTCGCAATATTATTGGAACTAAGAAAAGACTAGAAGTACACTTGTTCATTCCAAATGTGTATGTATGAGTGCTGATAGCTCTAATCTGAATATAATAATACATTCGTACTGTACTACTACTTGTTGATAATCGGACGATTTCTACATTGAACCTCTACCCGACCCGATGATACAATCAAAAACACAGAATATTTAATTCTCCTGTCTATTTCTTGAAAAGGAAAATGTCGCGACGCAAGCAGAGCAATCCAAAACCACTGAAATGTAAGTATCTATTGGTTGTCTTGTTTGCATGCCTAGTTCTTATACAGGTTCATATTTCATCAACTTTGCATTCTACACGTACTAATCCGATGAGTTATAGCATTTTTATGATGTCGTTAATTGGGTTTTTGCACTCTGGCAAAACAATAAATTATTATGGAGGTGATTTGCCTTCAAAACAAAAGTATGAGATAGGGCAAAATATTTTTATCAGTGAAACACACCAATGCGTCATTATGAATAATATTGCGTAATAGCGTATTGTTATTAGTATATGAATGTTAATTAGAATAATATGTATACGATGGAGCATCGCTGGCTTTGAATGGTAGTGACAATTACGTTCACTCATTGTTTCTAATTATCATGATTATCTTAGCTTCGGGTAATTGTCATTGATGCCTAAATAGGCCAAGCTAGAGAGATACACTGCGAAGATATACATCCATAAACATTAGCAGGGCTGTAAATCAATTAAGATTTTAGTATGCTAATAAGCAAGTCTCGTCTAATGTGACACAGCGAAAACAAACGGCAATGACGGTGCACTTGAAGCCATTAACATGTACTTATGGACATACATCTTTCCTAAAGATTACGTTCAACGAGCCCATAACACAAGACTTTATATATCTGTGTGTGAGACAGCCACGGAATTTGCATTGCCATTCCATGTAAATCCATATAGTAGTTGTAAAATATATGTGATATGATAACTGAGGAAAATAACATATAGACTACAGGTCAACATATACTACAGAAAGGTTCTTATAAGTAACTGAGGTACATGGACTCGTTAAAGGCGACTATATCCATAGCGAGTGTTACATAGTTTACATAGTTGTACATAGGAGGGTACGAAACAAGATTTTCTTCATTAGTCACACTATCTCATTTGCAGTATAGATGTACAGCTAATTAGCAGATAATTTAGAGACTTTGTATGTAAAATACAGTCTCTGAGTGTTTTTCAAATGACGATTTCTATTGATAAGTGCTCTATCGCGAACTGAAACGAATAGTACATAAGAAAATGGTATATCTTGCAGTATTTGTGCTTTTGGATGATGTTGGCGTGTATTAAGTGAGGGTATTTAGCGAAATAAGGTTGGGTTATATCTATATAGTATCTGTTTGTGGAGTATTCTGGTGAATAACACATTTTATAGTTAGGTTAAGATTAAGAGATGATAGTCCGTCTACGAAATCTTTTGAATAGGATGTGGAGTTCCGCTTCTCTGTGTGACTGCAATAGTTATCAATATGTTTCATGCAAAGCCAGAGTCACATCACATCACAAAGCAAAGCATCCATTTACGACATGATATTATAATCTGACGAACTACAAAAAATACATACTTACCATTAGTGTATGTAGTTTATAGTTTATTGCATTGCTTTGGTGTGGTGTGAGTGTGACCTCCAATAACATAAATTAAGCTCTCGAAAACTGCCTATCTCAATCACCTATCTTATCACTCTATTGCTATCTAGCTATGCATGAAACTGGAAATAGTCTGTCTATTCTATCTTATGTGTGCAACATTATTATCTGTAGAACCTGCAGTAATGTGGATTGTGATCTACCGTAGGTACGTACTAACCAACTTAGTTACTACGTCTAAATAGGTAGGGAAGGTAAGTGTTGGAGTTACGATGCAAATGCAGCGTGAAGATTTAATACAGCAAAGTATAGTAAATGCAGAGTAGACAGATACTTAGAATCAGTGTTAAGAATCAAATGAGAAATCACAACGAAATAAAAGACAGTCAAGTCTAGATACGCCGTTGATAGCATTGTGGGACTTATTAGAAGTAAAGTAATGTGAAAGAGATAAGACCTAAGTTTCTATTGTGCTGTAATGCTAGATGAGATAAAATAAAGATGGGCAACTACGAGATTATCAGATACAAAGACATGCTTAGCTCTCGTCTGGTTTGACCGGAGACACAACAGGACATACAGACACAGCCTACCAGACACACATTTACCACTACCTACTTGCTACACCACAGATTCTGTACTAACCGTGTAAAAGAACAACAGACCCAAAGAAAAGCAAGACCAGCCAGGAGAACTCCCAATTTCAAATGATTTGTTAGTTTACATGTTATGACAGGTGGACGTAGAATTATTGCTTCTTGAAAGGTGCACTTGCTTCGAGGATTAGCATATTACGCCTTCCACCGTCCACAACTCATATACAAACCATCACCTCAAATCCCTGCCTTACCTATACGTATAAATTTTCAAATTGAAACTCATCCATACTACAAGTATTCCTCTACATATACTTTTACACCCTTTCTAGTCTCATCATCTAATTTTTCACATAAATTCATTCACCTTTTCACGAAAAACGTAAAATAATATCACTTCTCTCACTACAAATATTTGATAACACATCGCTGACGTATTATCACAGATACATCGCATCTGAGTTCAATTTGCAACCAAATTATGCGTCCACATCAAGTACGACGGTTTCCTTTTTCATACTAATGCCCACTACCACTAATACCTGGCTAACGTAAAAGCAGAAATTACATTAGTTTCTGAAAAGTGAACATGTTGATGGCTGGTTTTTATTTATTACGGAGATTTTATTGAATTATTATAAAATAGTTACTGTAGATAGTGTAGCAATAACATTTTTTACAATCAATCGTAATTCATGGTAAAATTTTTCTGTAGGCAAGTGTCTTCTGTAGGCACTATAATTAGAAAAGGTATTGGTTCGGAGTAAATAAATGAAATGTGTATTTGTTTATATTTTCTGTATTTACTTGGTTTAAGTTTGTGGAGTTCATTTGAAGGGAGCGAGTTGGAGAGGTGAGGTAGGTAGAGTAGGATGTATGAGATAGAAATTAGCTGGATTTATTGCCTTGTCTTTCCGTGCTTAAACATTACATTAGCATCACATTGTGGAACATCCTTTCCATTTTATCCTGCTCAATCACATCGCATCCCCTTTCTCGCTCGCGCAGTTACCAACTAATAGATTCGAAATAGATAAAATGTTGTTATAATTTACTGAATCGCATCACAACTACATCCTTATCTTCTATTACCGTGATGTGCAGGTAACTACTACTATTAAACTAAACTCTGAAATATCTTTAATATTTCCACAGCACTATCTGAACACACCACCGCCGCATTCATTCATTCTCTACTACTACCTGTGTACAGACTGTGCAGTATAATATTAGAAAACCCGAGTAACTAAACACTCACATACTACTACGTTGTATCAAGATGAAAGATAAACATTATACTACTCTGGTTAGCATTTTCGTGTGGAGTCAGAAGAAAAAGGATTTGATTTGGTCAACTGTTCAGTTGGAGCGAGAAGAGATTTGTACGCGAGCATGTCTTATTAGATGTGAAAAATATTATGCACTAAAACCGTTTCATTATATAGTAATACTTTAGCCATTATGATACTGAAAGGAGATGAGGATCCATCGACATGCATGCATGATCATCTTGATCATGAATCTTTCCTCCGATTCTACTGCATGAACTACTGACTGTTACATATAGGGAATCGAGGTTTAAGCAATACTTACTCTACTTCCAATACGAAAGAAACAGGGATCGTCTCAACTCAGAAGATAAAACACAAAGGATATATAAAATATAAAATCAGCTATAATAAACTAGAGGTGAGCTCTAGAAGTTTATGTGGCTATTATAAGTAGTTCGAGGGAGCTAATCTAATACTAATTCAAGTAAATAACTATTTCAAATAGAAAAATGCAAAAAATAGGGAGGAAAAGGATGGTAATCTGTTTGATCGGGGAACGAGATCGATTCGTCGATAAGAATAAACAGGCGAGCAGTGGAGTTCTTTAGATCCGAGTAGGCACAGATGCACTCCAAATAGATTACATTCATTTTCCTGACTTACCTTTAGATTCCTTTTCTTTGCCATCCTAATCAAATCGTGATCACTTTATGGACTGTAAATTACGTTTTCATGAACTCAAGTGTGTGAAGCTATTACATTTTCATGTGTCTCATACCACTCACATACGACCCATGTTATTACACTCTAGTGACTACGCATTTACATACATGCTTTACTACTATTGACTTTAAATTCCATACGTACCAAAAAGTATTAGCTAAGTTTAATAGATTTAACAGTATTCTGTAGTAAGTGCCTTTAAATTTCGGTATCTTTTCTTTCGTTCATAAACATACAAAGTTGCAAATGTGTTTTTGTCTTCGAAAAATTAGGTGACAAAAACACCGGAAAAGTTCAGCTGGGTTATGATGAGTAATTTCTACATGTGACTTACGAGATAATAAAATAGGTATTCTTACTGCATGTAACTTGACGTTGAGAATTATTCTTCCCAGGTTTACATACTACAAGATTTTAGGAATGCGATGCCGTGTTTTCTAAGTGCAATAAAATATGTAGTCGGTTTATATTCTTGATCCTTGTCATCAAAATTTCAATTAACTTTGTCACTCAAAGACTCACCACGTTCGTTCTCAACTCAACAAGCACTGTACACACAGCACACTGTTATCTGTCAAACGACCAACCGTTAAATACAAATTACTGCATTCGCTCTATGCTTTTCTAAATTGGAACTCTAAATACTTAAATACTATGCCAAATGTTATGTAGATTTTACGATTTGGCAAGCATCTTTCTCAAGATAGTAAAATGGGTATCATTATTTCTGTGTGTTCCTGTCAACCTACACTTCTCAAACATTTACATCAAGTCTTATTTGCAGTGTTTGATCTTTTTCATTGCCACTAAATGCTCGAAACAAATTGTATGTGATAAATAAAAGCCTATTTTCTTAATACAATAATAATTGCACTAGAAGAATGTAAAATTACGGACCTTCATTGCAACTGGTACACTTTTAATTACGAACTTAGTGTAGGTTAAGTGAGTAAAAATAGTAGAAAATGATTGGTACTAAAGGTAGCGCAACAAAAATTTGTTTTAATACTGGAAATTGTAATTTACGATATAATTATTCCTCGAGGACTTCATAAGAGTGCCTGAGGAGTAGATAGGTATGATACTGTTATAATCTTAAGAGTTTGGCTACGTAAACTAAATATGAGTAGATAAGCAGTGTAGCTGCTTATCCCTCTTCCTGTAATTTGAAAGCATTTAACAAGGGTGAGTTAGGAGAGAAAACAATGGATAAGTAATGTGGATATAATTTGATGTGATGAGATGAGTGACTGTGCGTGCCGTTACCTGGGTCGACAGGTTAAAGACTTGGAGCGTTCTCGATCTATTGTTAACATATTATTATTGTGCAAGCACTACCCTTTATTATTATCATTAAGCTATGAACTCAATCTACAAGTTAGCACTTCCATCTCGCTTCAATTTCCGACTAGGTATTTTGTGCATTAGATCTGTATTGCCAGGCGGTACTACCATTTAACTGTCCTATTATTAATACGGCAAGGGTAAAATGAGATATAAATGAATGATTACTCTTAACATGAGCATGAACAACAAAATGTGTTATTATTATTAAGCAGTGAGTTTAGAGGACTTTTCGGATCTTGTCGAGTTTGAGTAGATATAAAATGGAGAATGTGTGTAATGAGGAGAAGCAGATGTAAATATGCAGAATGTACTTTTAGAAAAGGGAGGACATGGTTTGAGTGAATAAAAGTGACTCCTCCTTATCTTGTTCGTCCAATTATTTATTTACCTTAAAGTGAAGAGCTTACTGTTTGAGGATCAATAAAACAGAAAACATCCAATTAATGATGAAATAAATGTAGAAGCTGACTGTCCAAAACTGTGCGGAACTGCCGGTGTAGAATAAAAAGGTAAAGGCCCTGCCTGTCCTTTTACAATTGTAGGTTTATCTGTAATTGTGTGCTACAAAGGTAAGCGATCCGATTAGGTTATAAATGGGACCTTATGTAATGGTGGAATAAAAAAGGAATAGGTAGGTAGGCTTTGTAGTCCAAGTTTAATGGTGGCTGTGTCTGCTAAATAGTTGGATTGTGTTGTCTTGTGTGGGTCCCTCATTATCACATAACCATTTTATGTTCCTCGACCAGATAGTCATCGGAATGGAAATAATAAGAAAGGATGCATTAGCATATCTCTGTTGTAACTATTCTATTGCCTTTGCCCATTAGGCGAGAAAGGACTGTATTTACGTATTAAAAAGAATTAATCGACACCTTGGAGTTGGTAGACTGCTATAGACGACTACTCTATGCCATCCTACATAGAGAGACATTAGATGGACTCTCGATACTCCAATGGAACGTTCTGTCGAATTCATTGCATCGCCTCCAATCGAATCCAATCACCTAGCAAGACTCAGGTATCGAGGTTGGGCCTCAAGGGGCAACTCGCACCAAACCAAACTCTGCTGAGAAAGAGCCAAGAAAACTTGTTGAAAGATTCAATCGAACCTCTTGCAATTGTCGATAGATTTTATTTGACCTACAAGGGATAATAGTACATTAGATGACTCTACCTTTTAAGCATCTGAAAATAAATATGAGAGTCTCGTGTGTGTATGTCTGATTTAGAGAGAATGTCTTGCCTCCAATATGCAGATAGGGAATAGGATAAAGACCATAATATCTCGAATGGAGGGATAGGTGTTCGACTCAGAAAACGTGGGCTGTGTGATCGCAATGTCTGATTTATAATGACAGCATAATGACTAGAGCTACAAAGCGAAAAATCTATTATCCTGTCTGATTAAAGTATGCAGATTATCCTCATGTAAGGATCGAGATGATAACCAGTAATAAAAGCAAGGCACCTTAGCATTATACACAGATACCTTACACGTAACATAGTTCACAATTAGTTAGCCTTAACATATACCTAGTCCAATTGATTCTAGTTTCCTCCATGCATATACTTATAGACACATCATATCATAAATTATAATGTTCCTATACACATAAGTACATTGCTGTAATATTTCAATTTATTATTACAAATATAGAGTAAGTGGGCACTTTACATAGATAGGTGATATGTACAACAGGAACAGAATGATAATGATGTGTTGTAAATATTTTATCATGTAATGTTCTTGCACCTTGCTGATACACTTAGGGAATTACACGAAATCATAATATCAACCATCATCTTAATAAAATGAATGTTCGTTTTATTCCACACAGAACTAGTGCATTGTAATTTAGTCTTTTATGATATCTTGTATAGCATATTGTTATTTATTATTAAGTTAGAGCCTAGTTAGGTGGAGATATGGCCACGACAGAGATTTGTTGAATCGAGAAGCAAGCAAGGCGTTTCTTATTTACATATCGTGAGAGCATGATGCACTTTCATTCCTAATTCGGACCCAAATCATCCTCATGCTTCCAATCATTTGTAATTTACACAAGGATTTATTACCTATTTGGTAAATAATAAACGTCTGTGATAATACGAAAAGGTAGACATTAGTTGGACTGGAGCGAGGCAAAAGCCATAATGGACATGGAAGTATGCAGATGATTGTTTACTTTTCTTCCCTTGTTTCTACCAACATGATCTGCTCTGCTATTCAAGTGATGTTATTGATTGATAATAATAATACGATACGATAGGGAGTTAATATTATGTAGGCTGACA
>JABASH010001784.1:0-23783 GCA_019776445.1 Tomocerus maximus | reverse complement strand
TGAGGTTAGATTAGATTAGGTTAGGTTTTGACGCTAGGTAATGATTATTTGGGGGTTTCCCCAAGTGGACATGTCCATACGGGCGGACTGTGTAAACTGCCTGCAACACATACATTGTATGACATACATTGCTGTCTCCCAAACCTATACTAGTGATACATTTATTAAAATTGTGGTGAAAGTACCGGTGAAATTTTGGTGAGAGTTTTTTATGGAGTTAGCATAAGAAAAGAGAAAGTGCTGTGTAAAGTGACATGGTAGTCTTAGTATAACGTTTGTAGCTATCTAGAAAATGGCGTATGGATGCTTGCCTGTGCCCTTTAGATGGTGTAATAAATATAAATGGGTGTACGATGCACCTTCCACCGAACCTCAAATATTATGATAATAACATATAATATATGATGAAGAGATAACAAGTAACAAACAGTTTCGCTTAGTGCAAATTTTTATTACATTATCATTAAGATTTAATTAATATTTGAACATCATAAACTATTAAATGCAAAATTACTTGCACATAATACACATATTCAACACCCGTCAATAAACTATGGCTTCGGTAACCCTTTATTTTAATGACTATCGAACAAAGTTAACGTGCACATAAATGATTTGTCATCAAATATTCTTTCTTTTTGTAATAATTACGTTCTAATTTCTAATTACCAACAATTTTAATGTATTATGATATTATGATAAACTATGACATTACATCATACTACACGCTTTACACGAACTGTTACAGAACTGATACAACAACCACCTATTCACAATTTCAATACTCCAATTCAAACCAATTTAGTAAATCATTACAGATAACATCACAGCTTACTTTACTAATTTACCATGTAGGATTTATACTATGCCGTGATTAAAGCTTTAATTTCATTTACCATTTTGTTCAGATGGAACACCTTGTCAAGAGATGGATCACGACTTCCAGAGCTGTTAACATTATTGTCATCAGTTAAGGTTTGCTGAAACTCCCACCGACGCTCCAAAAGTCTAGAGATGATTGGCTTTTGTAATCCCATTCTACAATGACGCACAGTTTGAACCCAATCCAAGTTTCGGCTATTCCAAATAATCTATGTACAGTAAGCAAAATATATATATAAGGACAAGCATAAAATTTAAATTCGTTTAATTCAAATCAATTCCATGAATTAAGCGAATCCGCAATAAACGTAAGTGCCACACTTTCTTTCTTATCTTATCTAATATTCATAACTGCTGTCATTTTGTCATTTAACTCATTTATATACATTCATGTAATGTAATTGTCATTATAAAGGTTGCATAATACATACCTCATCGAATGTTCTGTATTTGTTGACAAAATGAAAGTCATGAATAACCATCACACTTTTTAAACTAGTCCGAATTCTAGGAACGATTTTCAAAATGTTCATGCTTATTTTGGTTGCTTGGTACATTGACATTGCAGCTGTAGATGACGATGAACAAGATTTTGATGTTTCGTTTGCGTTACCGCGAGAATTTTCTGAGTGCTTAGTCTTGGGAGGAGCATCAGTATTTACTTCCCCAACTATCATTGTTTCCAACATATCGCTGTGAGTTACTATAAACCAATAAACGATTCTAAGAGACAGTTGACCTTCAATTTCTTCGAGAAGAAAATCTGCTTTAATACTAGCTATATCCAACTCAAGGGAAAAATCTGTGGGTATTTTATCGGACCGCTCTTTCATTGCCGTTTGAACTTGAGTTTGCTTCATCCTGCAAATTATTATTAAACAATGTAACTCCAATGAGCCAATATCATGGTCAGAAAAATCATTAAGAACATAATAATTATATATTATAGCAATACTCTACATTCGACAATACAACATAATACCTATAGTATATAATAACTCTAATAATAACACAGTAATGCAAAATCAATCCAAATCTGATACATAGTCGAACGAACTTAAACCCAAATTACGTTATTATAGCTATTAATAAGAGACAGAAAATTAAAATCTCTTACATAGACTCAATTTGAGTAACCAAACGATGAATAGCTTGATCAAAAACAAAATCATCGAGATGACAAAGCCGCTCGGCAGTAGCAAGAAGAAAAGGCTCCAGAACAGCTGCCGGGGATAACGATTTTTCAGTGCCTTCTTCAGCTTTCCCAGAGGAAACTTCATTGCCGATTATTGAGGTGACCACTCCAGATCCAGAATTGAGTAGCATATACAAAGTTGTGACGAGAAAATGAACTGGTACATTATTCCGAACAGGAATATATTCAGGTGGTATTAAATCATCCATATCTTCACACACCATAAAAAATCCCCGTGGAATAATTGACAGTATTTCCGTCAATGTATTGAGCAGCTCAATAACCCATTGCGTACTAGAATCTTCTTTTACTGCTTTCACCTTTCCTTTTCCTTTAGTTTTGCTAACCGTAGTGCTAGTTGACATTGATGGATCAGAAGTTTTTCCTGAGCTTGGTTCTGTGGCAAGATAAGATTCTGCAAGACTCACACAAAGCGATTGCACGCAAGTTTTTAATATCGGCATCAGAATATCTATTAGACTTTGAAACCACACCGGACGACTTTTACTGTTCCAAATTTGAGTTTTATCCATAACAGTCCAATCTTTTATTGCTGGAAGGATTGGCCTGTATACCTTAACCATGTAATCTCGTGGCATTGCATGAGCGACAATATACAACGTTGAAGCTGCTGCTAAGTGATTGGGCATCGACTTTGGGAGAGAGTGACAACCAGGGTCCATGCATGATGCATTTCCACAACGTTTGAATGCTTTGCCTTCTAGAAGAAAATCAGTCGATGGTGCAACAACCGTTGGAAATAACGAAAGAATGAATCCAGCAATTTTGCAATCATTCATCGTAAGAACCTTCAAAACCAAATAAACTATTTATAATATATCCCATTTGCATATTTCATTTGAACGGCTGGAATAAGCAATCCTCACAAAATGTAATTTAATTAATCAATATTATGTTCACAGCTGTTGAAAAGATAAAGGCATCAATTTTTTGCTTTTACTACTATAATTAAAGTTCTAGGTAGGGTAGAATATGGTCATAAAACTTATAAATACAACACAACTTTCTCTTTATATATGCCAACCCAATATAAAACTTTCACGAGTACAAAATGTGTCATTAATAGTGTTACACAATCTTCACTATATTTTCACTTAACTTTCACTTTCGGAATAACTTTGAACACAAGTACAATTATAAATACGAAAATTTTATTTTGCACTATTGAAAATACATATAGCATGCAGAAAGAGAAAGTAAAATGTTTTCTTATCATACGGTACACGACATCCATTATTAACTAAACAGTATCCTCACGATAATATTTGTTATACTATTATCTGTTAATGGAAAAGGTATAATTTAAATCACCTTGTAGACCAACGACCAGTTTGGGAATGGCTGAGCGCAAAGAAGCTTTAAATAGAATAAAAGTTCCCAGTCACAATAGAATAATCCAATCGGGTAAAATTTAGGGCAAAGAAGAGACAACATGGACATCCAAGTGGGCTCGGTCAAACGAACCTTGTCCTTCTTTCTGGATTCTAACAAGCAGCAGGATGAGATTCCTCGTCTAAATGTCTGGAACAGATAGATATTATTATTATCCCTTATAAAATCTTGACGTGACTCATCCTCTTTATGTATACCAGTATTTTAACTTAGCTACATTTATTTACCTTATAAATAATCTCCATTGGACAGCCAACAATTATCAAAGATGCAGCCAAACAGTGACACTTCATATGAATGGAAAATATTGTTTTTGAAGCAGAGGGATCAGCCTGTCCGCAAACTGATATCAGATCACTGGAAAGGTAGAACAATAGTTCTTCAATTGTTGCCAGAATATTTATGATATCACAAACAAATTGAGAATTTGTAGCATCCGTTGGTTGTATCTAATCAAATTGAACAAATGCAAATTAAAAGACTTCCTAAAAGTAATGACATTGAAATGTTGTGGTGTATACTATACCACCAGTACAGTATATGTGCACAGTAATTTAAGGGTTTACTCAATTTAATGACAATAAAACAGGACAAACGATTAAGAATGGTTAAGATTATATAAGCTATTATTATTTTATCTAACTTGAATACCATACTTTAGAGTATCTTGCTGTCAAAATTCCCAAAGAATCATTTACGATTATAGACAAAATTCTTTGTGATAATAACGGAGGCATTATCTTCCACATATCCCGTTGCATTGCTAAAAGAGAATATTTTAAAAAAGAGTTTACAATTTGCTAAATTACACATTTTGAGTTTGCACAAAAATTTTACCACGTAAAAAGTAGGACCACATTTGAACAGTAGGAGATCCACGTTCGCCTTCGTAATAGGGATGATACGACGACCAATTTTGTGAACTTTCGTCATGTAGAATGTAGGTCAATAGCAAATTAGACTGACACTGTAACATTTGCTCTGAAATAACTTCTACCAATTCACACAAAAGTTTGTATTCTCCTTTCAGTTTTGACCTGATTAAAAGAACACAAAAACAGAAACATTAATAATACAAGTTAAAATGTTATTATATTGAAACTTTCTTTGGATAGATACTTTCTTTAAAATATATTACAAATATTCATGCAATGATCTGTGTTTAGTATATCGACATAAAATCTTACTTAGAATCGGAATCGAATATTTCTTGAAAAACCCAAAGGTAATTTCGAATCACAACTACATTGCTTATGATCACGTAGAGGTTTTCGAGGCGACCAGACTGAACGCACTCTTCAGTACAATCTACAATGTGTGTTCGTATTTTAGGACCGCAACCAACAACGGCATTAACAAATTGCTTAATAGTTAGTTCGTCCCCACGAAAAGGCATCTTAATCAACCGATGATTTTTTGAGCTAGGTATTGAAAAAACCCCGAGTCCAAATCGTTTTGGTATCTTGGAAGTTGTTTCTTTGGTAAATACATCAACATAAATGTCCCAAGCAGTAGTTATATCACAGAAATCATGGGATATCATCATAGGATAATCAAGAATTCCACCACATAAGTGATTGCAGAACTACATTGTAATCATAAATATGATAATTCGTTAGTTATACATGTTTTTATATAAATTAAGTATAAAGTAATTATTCCAATGTTCTCCCCCATACCTCGTCCATTTCCAATTCATTTTGTTTCAATCGATCTCTTTCTTGACCTAAATTTTTGTCTACAAAATCTATGACATTCTTTTCAGCTAACAAAAGATTACTAATCTTAGAACCTAACATTCTGTACACTAATTATTTTGTTACTAGCTGATTAAATTAATTACCAGCAAGAATATCTACCTTATTAAACGTAAGACAACATAAACTAACTTAAAAATATATCCCTTTAACTTCTTCCAAAAGAGCAATTTTTCGCAAAATCGACTCCAGGTACACCAACTAATTTTGGTATTTCTGAATTTAGGAGGTTATACATGGACTGCCCATCGTGTTTATAGATCCAAGTATTGTTAATGAAGTCGTATCGTTTGGGACCACTTGTAGGAGAAGAAAGCCAGATTTGCTTGTTAGGTGTTTGCTTGTTAATGACGTAAGTTCCATGTTTTCCCAGCTTTATTGATAAAACTCCGCTCTAGTGTCAGGAACAATATGAAATGAAGACATCAAAAGCCTATTATACTACTATATTATTAAATATTATTTATATTATACTATGTTAATCCGTTATTTGTTACAACTACTTATCCGTTACAACTAAATCTTAAATGTAAGATAGGTTGACAATAAATGTCTATCTCTCTAAATAATTGTTAAACATAAAGTTATTTCATAAACAATTCCCACCCACCCACTATTTCACACAGGTATAATAAAAGGTATTTACCGAATAAGTAACGTCAGAGTCTGCTAACTCAGATTTTTCTACAATCTCGTCAAAATACGTAGTTAATGATTCCAAAGTTTCTTCTGCTTTTACTTCGTATTCATTAGTACTGCAATAAATAAAAAAAATTGAATTTAATATATTGGGTACGTAAAAACAACACTTCATGTCTTTCACCAATATACGCAACTTTCGCCATGGCTTTCACTTTTCACATGTGAAAGGTTTATATGGAGTTAAGGCTTTAAAAGAGAAATTTTATTTACATGGAGAAAGCTGTATAAAGCGTACATAAATGTAAATAAGTAGTAGTATACTACGTGTACTTATGATAAAATTATTAGATTATAAAGACATCTATATTATTATAATATTATAGTAAATTTATTTTGTGTTTTTGTGTTGGAGGCTGTATCATTAAAATATTTTGTTCTTTTGTTAATAATGAAGGTGGTTTGGGTAGTTTTTAGATGTTTTAATAAATAATGAATGCTTTAATGGTTACCTTATTCGTTCGTTAATAGAAATAGATGGCCCAGAGTTTATGCTGCGAGCCCAACCTGTTTGATCAATATGTATTGATCGATTTTCAATACATGGCCACTTATTCAATGGTGTTATTGCCGGGTATCTTACACCGTTTCCACTTTGGAAAACCGAAACTGCACTTCTACTTCGGTTTTTACTATGGTTGAAGTTGAAATATCTAGTCCTGAAAAACTTTAGGGTATTGGTATTTTTAACTTCGCTTAAAATCTCCGGTATTGGTTTTGGGCACTTCCACACTTTTAGAGCAATAGAGTACTGCAGGATTTCCAGTGAACCAGATTTTACAGATTTTAGTATGCATTCAAAATAAGATAGCATTTTACGAAGCTCTTTTATCAGATATTTTTAAATTTTACAATAGCGACAATAGTAGCGAAATAATAAAAACCACAAGGAATACGGAAAAACCTCACTCTCGCTATAGCTAGTTTCGATTTCAAGTAGGTAAAAGTAAAAAGTTTTGATACACTGACACTGAGGACTTTGACGTTAGGAAAGGAGCCCTGATGAGACTGAATTTGAGTTAAAAATCACAAAATTAGACAGCGACAGCACTACATAGAATTTGTGTTGAGACATTTGAAAAGTAGCGGATTGTCTCTCATTCATGGATTGCTTTTTCCAGTTTACTGGAATTCTCAATTAGTACTACCATCTATTTATTCCTGATTCATTATTGAAAGCCACATTTTACCATTTTTCATTCATTGATACTTGATGGGTAAAGGTCAAGGGTCAAAAGTTATTATCTTTTTTACAACTACAAAATACCGTTCCATGTAATACGTGCACCCAGTAAGAAGTCAATGTAATTGATAATAGAAGTTCCTCTCATTTTGGAACTGTGGCGGACAACAACAAATGCATAACGCATAACACAGACAATTTAGAGATGCATTTTAGGCAAGCTATCTATGCGGTTCTACATAAACTATGGATATTGATATAGGCACGGTAAAAGTATCATCGTGCAAATAAAATATTTACCAACTTATACCACCAATTTACATGAAAAAGAACACTTGCTAACGACGTGTGCAGTGTAGCAAAAACCGCAAAAATGTCGATTAACGAGCAACTCTTTTTCTTAACTGTTTTTGTTGTAGTATTGCTGCTTACTGCTGTAAAATGTTCATGTACTAAAAATTTACTTATGATGACAGTTTAATTCATTACTTCAAAGTTACTGCTCGTACAAAGTTCTAATAGCACTTGTGAATAGACAAAAGTGTCCAGTCGTAGTATGTCGTATGTCTCCTGGTACTATAACTGTTCTAACTCTAACCTATAATAACCAGACCTACCTATTTTAAATCTATGCATGAAGAGAAATCAAATCTGAGAAAAAAAGTTTCCTTCCTTTGGTAGCATCCGACTGCAAATGAAAATCGGTGGAGAAAACGAATCACCCCCAAAATGCCAACACTATAACCTATTCTAATCTACCCTAACTTAACATAACCTAAACATACATAATTCTGGGGTTGCAAAAAAGGTGTTGGCATTTTGGGGTTCTCCCGGAGAAAACACCTTTGCAATTCTAAAAATTTTGGAAATATTTTTCTTAGCTGAAGAGTTGCAAATCAGGGAATCATTAGCGTAGAATCGCTTGCATTTTTAGATACTGCTTACAGTCTTGAATCTCGAACATGAGGATAAGAAACTAGTCGGTCGACGGAAAAAGAACAAAAGAAACTACCAAGTCGGAAGGTTGTCATCCAGCAAGAATTGGCTGATTTCGTAATATGCAAAAAATTGCATACAAAATACAAACCCATCATAATATTATTGGTATTATAAAATATACATTGAATACGCGCTTGTTCATTTTGGGGAGTTATTCCATGGCATAGAACAAACCTGCATTCTTGCGTACACCAGAACACACCTATTACATATAAGTAGATGTAGATGAATCATAAAGATTATTATTGCGTATTTTAGTCGTTTTGAAATATGTCAACCCACAAACACCGACTGTTCGCTGAATAAGTTACTGCATGTTACTGACACCAATTTCCCTACTCTTGGAAAGCGATCATTCACATTTTAGTATAAATATACATAAGGTAATAACACAATTATATTATTCCTTCCTACGTATATAGTAGAATTTATATTATCTCTCTCACGACCACGACTCACACGTTGAGTCCCATGTTGTATTATTATTGTATTCCGATGTCGTACATTTTTGTACATCAGATAATGGAGTGATACGATTTTGTGTTATAATAACTGTCACACTTCCTGCAAATACAAATACATCTTCAATATTTAATGCTCGTGTGGACGCATAAGGTAAGTAGACAAGTAGACATCGTGAATGGTGATCAAACGTAATAATTTTATAACCAACATTTTATATGTTTTACATTGCTGCGGTAATCATAATGATACTGTACCTTGTACCTAACCAAAAATTCACTGAGTAGGTCTCACTCTTAGCCTAAATAGCAATATGCTATGTTTCAGAGATAAAACTACTTTTTTTAGCGTTGCATGAATTCGATTGAATCAGATAGTTATAATGACGAGAAAGTGTGTGTGTGCGTGTGTCTCCGTCTCCTACTGCTTCTTAGTCAAGTTCTAACCATTTATCCACATGCATGGATTTTCTGAGTAGGTACCTACTATTTTAACATAATTAAGCATATGCGTTAAGTAAAATATATCTATTTAACATAATGTATAGGTACTGCTACTGCACTACTAGTAATATTCTAGTGGAACATAACGTCCTAGTACTAGCATTATGTATTTAGTAGTTGTGTCGAAAATTCAGTTTATCTGTATATCTGTGTAAATTGTGTGGTAATAATGTAAAGGAAAACATAAAACAGGAAAAACCTCAAGTATACTCAGAAAATTACAGTAAGCAAGTGTGTGTGGTTAGGAAGTGCTTTTGTCTAGCTATCGCAAGTTGTATTATTTAAGGGAAGTCACTACCGACACAGATTTCTTATGTGACGGACGGTACATTAAGAAATAAACCGCTGAAGAGGAGAGCTTATAACAGTCATGTTGATACACAAACTACACAGTTTACTATACAATATTATTATGTTAGAAAATCAATACATGAAATGAAAAGTTGGCGAATGCTCGGATACTCCCACACAAGGAAAACCAAAGAGTTTTAACGGAGAATCTAAAAATCGAGAAAAGGTCGTATAGTAGCCATTTCGTATCGTATCCGTTTTATATCAGCCTGACTATTGAATCAACAGCACACCACTTGCACTACAACAAACTCAATTTGTATATGTACTTTCCGGCTTATCTTGATTTTACACAGAATTTTGCACAGAACTCGCTACTTCTGAGAAAGCGACCAAAACTCAGATGGACGAGCTGTCATGCCAAGACATGGGCAATGTATGCGCGAACTTCTTGAGGACATTATGGATAGTAATCAAACGTACTTGGCGAATGGCGACTACGATGTTCATGGAAGATATTACTTTGTCCATAGTTCGATAATGAATTGACCTGGTAACCGCAGAGTGTAACCGGCGGATGTGGGAATTGTTTGGTTACATGAAATGGTCGGTTTCTTTACGACGCTGGACAAACTCATAATGACAAGAGATCGCTTTCATACTAACATTATTTATTATTTTGACTGTGAAAACATTTTCCGGTGCACTATCATTCATTATAGAGTAGACGGACTAGACTCGGCATTAGACACAGGACTCCACAAACACAATCGATCCGCATCTAGCTACTCTAAATAAATTCCATTTCTTTCTAAAAAGCTAACCATTCGGTCTAACTAAATCTTCCCTAATGAGCATTATGTACCTTCATTTAGTAATCATTGCTACGATCTTTGTAAATTGTGGAGTACAAGTAGTACTAACATTCCCAGTGACAGATAACACGACAACGACAGCCACTATTGTACTTTTTGAAGATATCAACTTTCGCGGTAAGATTGTTGTCAACCAGGCAACTTCGATACCTAATGCTAGTATGCTATTCATTTTTGCAAAAAACTGGTGAGATATGTATGTGGATTTTGATTTACATAGGGATACAAGTGAGTTACGAACTGGGCCAATCTTGTGTAAATATTCAGGGCAGAGTCAATGATCGAACTTCATCTGTGGACACAAAGGGAGATTGTTTCTTGTTGTACGAACATACGAATTGTCGAGGTCGTTTTCACAGAGCTAATCAAACGATAGAGGATCTCTCAATTGTAGATTTCAACGATTCTGTATCTTCCCTAAGGCGCTGTAGTGAAAACGGTTCCGAAAACAGAATTTGAACTGATTGAGACCATTATTTTGGTAATAAACAATAAATTGACTTCATAAAGCTCTTTTACAAAGCCTCAATATAATAAAACTGTGCAATTATAAATATAACTTCGTAAAGCGAAAAACATTGTAGTTTTACTTGTGCCGTAGCTTAATTAATCGTATCATATGTCCTACCTCAGTCATTTTGTCCTTTTGATAAGTAAGCACCGTGATGTACAATCGAAATTTATTTTTGTAAATTTGTTGTAAAACTTACTATTCATTTTCCAATACGCTGGACGTAAATAAAATGAGAATGTCTAACTTATAATATTTACTACATGAACATGATGCCATGTCCTGATGAAATCGTGTACAATAAATATTTGATGCGCAAATATCAGATCATGTATCCTCTGCTGATGTCTAGTAAAATGATACCAAGTATTTTATGGTTTTATTGTAAAATGACAACATTGTTGCTATTACTAATATGCATTACATTTTTCTATTTCCTAAACTAGGCAAATGGTACGTATATAATTTTTATTTGAATAAGTTTATGCACAGAGTATTGATGATTAGGACAGGACTCTGTAGTGTATAGGAAAACATCATGCACCATTTTTCATCATGTGCAATGCGATCGAACTTATGTAGTAGCCTGTAGTAGCCATGTAGCGTCACTTATAGGCCTTAGGCCAGAGCTGACTTATAGAAAGTCTTCAATTAAGTTAGCTATGCTTATTGTAGGTATATACCTTCGTTACACTTTACTTGGTGCTAGAAACTTAACATTTGCGCTACATAATAATGTCATTATGTAGTATATCATGTCATAAGAAGTCATACAGTCATACTTACTACAATAGTCAAAACCATACGCGCATAATATCTGTATAGGAATATCAAGGTTGTATCAATATTACAGCTATCGTATTATAATTACCATAATACATTCTTACCTATATCCATGCATGCATTTCTAATATAAACCAAAGTCCATAATATTTATCAAGTCCCAGGGTCCCGCGTCCCAGTGTAAAACATTCTCTGTGCCGAAAGTCGACCAAAATATCCATGTATACAATTATTTCTATGCATAATGTTTTACTTATTATTTGCAACTAGAGTAAGAATTTTTGGGATAATTAGTTCCTTTTATACCAATTATAGTACCACAGTACCATATATACTAAAGTACAGGGTGTTCAACGGCTAAGGTGCCCCCGTGTATCTGAATAACGGGAAGTAGTGTTGGAAAGTGACATACACCATTCGAAAGACCGTTCAAAGTTACATTGAAGAGGGAACTTTAATCAACATCACTTGACATTAAGGGGTTAAAAAAAATATTGAAAATAAATAGTAGGAAAAACCGCCGCACCAGTGTAGAAAGTTGAAAATTTAACAACCTCCGATTTTAATGAAATTTGGTGGAAAAATCTGCAAACCAATTCTAAACAAGATTATGAAAGCCTCATTTAAATATAAACATTTTTGTGGCTAGAAAAATTCCAGAACTCCAGCAGGTCGCTCTTAAAATTTTAACAAATTTTCACTTTTCATTTTCAAAATTTTTTCTGATCCACTTAACTTTTAATGGTCTTCACCAAACTTCCCTCATTTATGTTAATTAAGATGGGCTTCCAGATGGTGTATCCTACTTGACCACCTTACTTCCGGTTCCAGAGATCAATAGGGTTAAGTCTCGAAGCTACAAATTTTTCCACTTTTTATTTTCAATGATTTTTTGCACCCTTTAATGTAAAGTCATGTTTATCAAAGCTCCCTCTTTAATGTAACTTTGAACGATCTTTCAAATGATGTATGCATATTGCCTGCTTTACTTCCCGTTCTTCAGATGCAGGGGGGCACCTTAGCCGTTGAATACCCTGTAGTAAGATAATTCGTTAGGGCCAGATCAAGGCCACACCAAAATTGGTCATTACAATTGAAAAGGCTCAAGGCTCGTCATTTGGTGAAGCAGAAGAAAAGTATACATAATGTACATTGCATATTTTAGGCTTGGCATAGGCTAATAATAGAACCTTATTTCTTTTCCGATTTCGGAGGAAGGACGGGGCACATTAAGATGCCTTTGCCAATCTGCGGTAACCTTATACTTCACACGCGTTTTAGCAAACGTGTTTTGATTTGGAGTTTGGTATATAAGAATAATTTATGCCTTTTGATGGTGTTGGTGGGTGGATATTGGATATCCAAGAGCTGTTTAGGCATACGCTTCCTTTCATGAATGACTATGACTTGAAGCTGACAGTCAAGTACAAACAAAATGCTGACTGACATTTGTCCAGCCATTCAATTAAGAATGCGAATAACATGTAACGATGCTTCGTAAAATGATGACAAAATAGCAGAAAAAGAACTACGAAATAATATTTTATATGGTGTAATAAATTACTATGTAATCGTATTTTTATGTATTAAGTTACCCTACATTTATGAATTGATACACACACCACACACCGCATCATTCGATTATTCGATTCATCTGAATAGAAAATACTAAACAATAACCAGCGCATAGCGTAGTTGTGAGTGGTAGTTAATGTAAGTATGTAAGTGGTAGTGAAAATAGTGAAATATAATAATTAATGTATTTAGTTTAGTGGTCGATTTCGGAAATGTGCCATCTTTTGACACATAATACGACATACGATCTACCTACCATTGACGACTGACCTGCTTATAAGTTATGGTAATAATCTCTGTGTTTTTTAATACGATGCGATGAACAGAGCTACAAATAAAGTTATGTTCATTTTTGTTTTTGACCGTCTCTCTCGAAAAAGGGATGTCTCATTTCGCCCATTTACGGACTCAATGGTCCTATCGACCTCTAGTCTAGATTCTAGATGACACATAGAATGTTTGAATGATAATCCGTTCTAACTATAAGATATTATGGCCATATACTATATAATATGGGTGTCCAGACAGACAGACAGGCATATTAAAGCTATACAGAGCAGCTATGCCACTCTGAATAAGTACGTACATTAAACATGGCTGGGCACATGTACCGATGTGCCCACGAAACGAAGTTTACGCTGTAAAACTAACAAGCGGATGAGAATTGTCTGGACATAAACCTCTTACTAATTAAGAAGACTTTTTGCGACCTGACAACTCTCATTTTAGCCACAGCATCAGGAGGAAGGAAATGGATATTTCTCCGGTTGATGCCTCATCAATATTATCACAATCACGAGCTCGTGCGAAATACCATTCCTTCGAAATGAGTTCGGTTGCAACTACCTACACTTTAATTTAGATTAGACTACACACTATTTTATTATGGATGACTTATTATGAATGACTATACTTATGTATGCATTATTTATCTGTAAAACAAAATATGGGTTGCCGATTGTTTAGTAATAACCACATGCATACGTACTACATAAAAATATTATGTAATGAAATTGAAAATTAACTTCGAATGTAAGTTTGGCTATTTAGAACTACTTGAACATTTGTACAGGATAGATCAATCATATTAATTATGTTGGGATTCCTTATTAAAGTACTGGTGGTCCTCGGCTTGCCTTACCATGGAACTTATAGTCATTTGATTCGTGTCAATTCGAACATTGGATTTTCCGGTAAATCGACATTTCTTAACTATATACAGCAAACTATATTCTAGGCCCGGTCAACCGGTCATCTACTATAGCCGTTTACTCTAATTTTAGGCGATTTTGACAGTTATTCATCGAATACGACGATTGTGTATACCCTTGATATTTTTGACGTGTTCTCTACATCTTCGAGATATTATCCGAAGGAGGCCATGTTTCCACGATTGAAATTCCAAAAGCCAGAAATTACAGCCCCCTTTCTATAATTAAGACTTTGATTGCCGACGACCAATGAAATGCATTGGACTTGCTTCACTTCAGGCGACTTCCCTAGAATGTTTTCTTTGGAAAATGAGGGTTTTTCCATGGGATTTTCTCCAAATCCTTAGCATAATTGTTTGTAAGTGTGCGATCAGTAAGGCGACCTTGTACGCTTGTTAAATTGAGCTTTCTGTATAATTTCTTGTCTAGATCATTAAGGATTATCTTAGATTCTCCTCGAAGCCATAAGCCATCGTAGATATTCTAGCTTACGGGGAACTCCGAAGCGATGTTAGATGGCTAGATTACTAACTTTCGTCATTTGATCCTTTTTTCGGTTTTCTCTTTGTCCGCGGGCGACTCTCCCGAGTTGTTGTCTTTGCTTGTCGACGCTTTGCATTGAGAATGCATTATATTCAGCACAGACTGTCTAGAAATAACAATATCCTTTCCTTTCAGTGAAACTATCACTTGTCTGGATGACCAATTCTAATTGGAAACAGTTTTTACGGTCATCTTTACTTCCGATCCAAGTTTTTGGCATCCTGTTAACTGAGGTTAACGAAAATTGATCCCTAAGTGCTTAGGAAGCATAGAATTGACCTGATCATTTCCAGTTTGTCATGTATAATTCACTTTCTAATCAATCGACAAACAAAGTCGCCCAAAACTATGGTAAACGGGCAAGTAAACGGGTATTGTAGGTTGTCTATGACTGTCACAATATAAATTGAATTGTTTTTTTTGTATAGGAACGTCACAGGAAATCAATTTAGGAAGTGCGTGCTTTAATCTGGCTCATCCCATTAACGACGATATTTCTTCTGTCGATCCCAACGGAAGATGTATAAGATTATATGTAAATGAGCGTTGCAGAGGACAATACATCGAAACAGAGGAAATAATTACTGACCTAACAACCAAAGACGTCAACGATGCTATTTCATCCATCAAACTTTGCCAGACATTATCATTGTCATCTAGATCAAGATTTGGCGGTAACCAAAACAGTCTTGAAGAGGGGATCTTAGTAGAACAACCAGATGATGAAGATGATAATAATAATATGATGAAATTCAAATATGATGGTTAGGGATAGTAGAAGGTTCTTAGCAGACCACACCAGCAATTTTGCACTGAATAAATAAATTAATGCTGTTTTAAGACAAACTTACGTGAAATGCAAATATAATGGCCTTTTATGACTTATGACATCGAGAAAAGCTAATAGTGGAGGTCAGATTTCTGAAGTAACTATATAATAAGTTTCACATCCGAGAGTTTCAATTCAGTTGCATGATTATTATTACGTATACGTACTACTGTACCACATACATAGTTTCCATTTTTGTAGAACTGCATCTTTGTCTAACTGCAAAAATTATAGCATGTTGATTGAATCATAGCAAAAAGCACTGGTACATAACATAGTACACAAAAATATATAAGAATTCCAGGCATCAAAGTTTGTTAATATAATATACCTATTAACTATATACAATGTAGGATAAGAATGTATGCATCAAGCACGAACAAATTGAATTTTATAGTTTTACGTTTTATTACCTAAAAATGAGGTACACATAATATATTATCAGAGTTGTATATCATAGGAAAAATGTTTTGCCAATACAATGGCTATCATTTGATATAGTTTGCCATGTTGCGTTGTTGCAACTTTATTTCTTTTTTAACCATTTATTTGACCTGTATCTGAATATATTATTTTAGCATGGTAATACAATTCTTTTACAATTTTAGCAGGTCCACTTTTATTCACTTCGAATCAAGGTCGATTTCTTATATCGATAATGCATATAATATTATCATAGTTATATCCTAATTTTTGTTTTAAGCCCTTATGTAATCTACTAGTACATTACATACTACTACACACTCAATTGACACATATCGGCTTACAGCTTTCACATCAACTTGGTTTAGTCTATAGGTTGTTTAGGTATGTGACAAAGCGACAATGTGATGTGGTCAAAGAAAACTTTGAAAATTGGTAGATAATAAGTAACAAAAAGGAACTTCGAATTTATACACATTTTATAACCTAAGTACCACAAAGTTTTCATCAACGATTAGTACAAAACACTTAGCTTAAAATGAAAATGCAGCACATAATATATAATAATTCACATCTTACTCATAGACTGACAGTTCATGATTCTATAGTTCAATTGTATTGTTGACTGGAGAGCCTGAAAAGGAATTCACTCCTAAGAGTCCAGCCCAACACATATGCATTTTTATAAACTGATATAGAAAATTCGAAATACATAAAGAATCACTATTATAATGAAATGCTGTAGTATATGTATTGTATCCATGTATTTAACATGCTAAAAATGCACATCAAAGAAGATACATAAAAATATCATATGCAAAAATGCATTATATATTAACATAATATATTTAAATCTGTCAAACAAAGGAATCTAAAATCTAATAACAAAATCTATTTAGATATCCCTACTATGATCTTACCACTCTACACATTATTTGTCTTAACATGTGTATATAGCTAGTAATATGAAACAATAAAGACAAAATGACCAGGACAGACATTTTATTCAAATGTAGTAGGTAGATCTACAGTCTACTAGAATGAGAATGTAGTTTTGTTTCTGTATCGTTAGCATTTTAATATCACCTGGACTTGTCATCCTTAGCAAGTTAGCATACCTCTACACAAAGCGCAGTAACAATTATTATTCTATCAAGATATTTTATAGACAATCTAGGTATATATCTATGTCAGTTCTCTTATGATGTCATAATATAATATGTGATATAATATAATGAGACTCTACACAGTTGGAGGCTACTAAGTACTACTTTATAATCATAAGCATTGTCATAATCTATTCACTACCTTAAAATTATAACATTTTACTTACTCTGGCGGATCATTTTCTTCATCCGCATTTTCCAATTCTCCATTTGGAACACGGTACCTCTCATGTCCGAAGAAATCTGCCTTTGTTCCCGTAATTATAGTTTGTACCAGCCACTCGGGTTTCACAATCGGTATCAAATTCTTGTTTGCAGTATTGAGTAAATTGGTGGCACAAGTCGCATCGGTGACCAAAACTTCCGCCTCCGGTGGAATAGCTAATGTTTCTGTAGAATCCAAATCTAAATTAATTACCATCATACAGTATTTCCATTTCAAAAACATTAACTTACTTTTATTTGGCCTCAGTAGAATTGCTTGTGCTGCGGTTAGAACTGGTTTCCAGTAATTGTACAGCTCGTCCGATTCCGCTGTGACATAGATTTTCATTCCCTTTAAGGGTTTCTGAGTATGACGCTCAATTACTTCTTCTTGCTCCAAGCTGTAACCGGACTTCAAGCGGAAAGGCACCCAATCCAACAGTTGATTCTACATAAATATATTAATTTTGTAGCATAGCACAGGCATCCAAAAATCGGTTAAACACAATGGACTTTACTGTTTTACATACCCCTTCAGCACATTTTCTTATCCATTCATAGGAAACGCAAGGGATTCCTCCAGCCAGACAATAAATGTATTTAACTGTTCTAGCATGACTGTCCGAAATCAAGAAGATGTTGGCAGTGCCTTTTTCCTTACTAACAGCATCGACGACTTTACCCCCATTCTTTTCAATTGAATCTTTGAGTTCAGCCTTGTCATATGGTATTATGACAGCATCTGGACAATAAAAATTATTTTTGGAAATCAATACTATTTGAACATAAGCACGGCACCATATTTAGCTTATGCCAATCCACTACCAGATTAAGATGCGACACATTATTACTTGCCTCAATAATATAAAAACAAAAGGTTCAATATCAGTACTTACCATCTTGGGAAGGGTCTCCCCCGCCACTTGCAGTAAGAAAGAACTGCATGCCATCGAACATTTGCTTCCTAGGTCTTCCAGGTCTCTTTGGAGCTACGGCCATTTTACACAATATCAGATTAGAAATCAAATATTATTCAAAAACACAGTTTGTCTCTGAAATAAGTCACATATAAGCCTATCTTTTCAGAAATAGTTTTGAAAAACTAGTGTGATGAATAAATAGATTTTAATAAGTATAAGTGGAGTAAGAATAGCTTTGGAACAAAATGGAGAACACAGGACAAATACTAGTGCAAGGCAAGGTTCAAACTCTCAATGAGTAATGGCTCCAATAAAATTACAACACATTAGATAATAAAGAACGTTAATGTTAAATGAGTGCATTGTTGTCAAATTGTCTACCCATTTAGTGTGCTGACGTGCAGAGCGTCATTTGTGGTACACTTGAGGCTCATCTTACAACACTACACCCGATAGAAACGATTTCAGTCTGCATGGGACGCAAAATAAGATTTAAAAAGGCAATAAAAATATAGTTGCAGTCAGCAAGTTTTATGCCAACTGCTTTTGTCATGCTAATTTGCAAGTACTGACAATAAAATAAATATGATTGTGAAGAAAGAATCCTTGCTTCATTCAATAACAAACTATACCAAAAGTATTTCTAATAAAATATTCTTTATTAAAGCATTTCTGGCAGAGCCGTGGCCCGTGACTAGTATAGCAGTGAGAACTGAGAACGACCATATTATGTATACCTACATAACATTGCATAGATTATTCGTCATAGATTCCATACCAGGCTTTTCCGAGACATCTGATGCAGCAGCTTCTTGTGAGGTAGTCGGAGTAGAAGTAGAAGTTGATGTTGATGGCAATCTCCCACTCATACGAGAATTGGTAGGGGAGCTTTCTGCCGATTCCTCTTTGATAGGCTTCTGAGAAGGAGTTCCATATCGACGCAAGGGCGTAAGACTACTGCTGTTCAACATGACTTCATCAGCACTACTAAAACATCAAAATTGACTATTAGTTTTAGACCAAATGCTTAACAGTCAGCGGTAGATAATTAATTTCAACAAACCTTGCATCAAAGGCCCCACCAACAACTTTAGGAGCAGCGGCTACGGAACCTCGGGCTCTTCTGCCTTCTACGACATTATCTGGGAGTAACAAATTGAGACAATTATACGTTGGGATCGTACATGAGCAGTTCTACGAAGAAGCTGCAAATTGGCGAACGGGGACAAAATTCGATTTGAGATTGTAGTGTAGTAGTATTTCATTAGGTAATAGCCCCAATAGTATTTCTTCAAATTGAGGTGAGCGAGAGGGCTCTCAAAAGTAGTAAAAGTGAAAGGCTTCACCACTTTTCTTAACATTTCGAATTTTGTCAAAATTAACTTTGTAAATCGATTAGCACTATCTAAATCTGAAATACAAATCTCTCTACGACCATTGATTGCCAAGAAAAACGAGAGGGAACCTTGACTTTTACTACGTTTCACACCCCATCGCCCACTTCAATTTGAAGAGTTGAGTTTCATTCAAACGAGTTGTTTGGGATAGAACCTAACTTACATGAAATACAATTTGGTTTCAAATCGAATTTTTACCCTGTAAATCGGCATGATTTACAGCTTTTTCGTGGAACTGGTCATGTGTTATGTACGATACATAAAATAAAACTTAATATTTTCGGCCAAATATAGACTAGAAAGTTAGACTTAGACCGTCTCTGATTTGATTGCCAGTAGAATCAAAAAAGTTATACCTAAATTGATGTCAGCTGCCTTTGCCACAATGGCGCTTGGACTAAATTCTTTTCTCAATTCTTTGGCGTCGTTTTCGCCAATACTAAGCTGACGTCTAGTACACCATATAGGTCTTTCGAATTCTTCACAACGTATCGCATACATTACTGAGAATGCTTTTTGAACGATATCATCCTCATCACCATCGGCATCGGTGCTGTAAAGAAATAATTGGGAGGATTAAATAAATTCAACGGCAATGCATCATCTTCTATTGAAAAATTAAAATTACAATTTTTGTCCTACGACTTCAGCTCTGTGAGGAGCGTATACTCCATCAGGAGAATAAACCCCATACACACCGATGCCAATGATTCTAACGGGAACAATGTGTGTTTCTGATGCCACGTCGTCCATTTCATCTTCAAATGAAATATGCCATGTGTCGTTATGACCTTTTGCGGTGACTACACCAGAATAGTAACTCTTGTCTCGCCATCGTGCAAATACCGGCTCCCCAACCCCAATGGTTCCCCACAGAGTAGTGGAAGTAACTAATGACACCAGCTCTTCATCAGAGAGAAGATCCACCTCGAAAGTTACACTCTTTGCAGCAGATGTTGACGTTCCAGGCGCATTACTTTCCCGTGTTACTGTCAATTTCCCTCCAGAAGTGGATTGAGAGCCTGCTGCACTCAGCGACAACTTTGTCTTAGCCTTAGAAGGTCTTCCTCTGGGGGCTGCTGTGCTTCTGGGCGTCGGTGCCTTTTCTTCCATCGATTTGTCCGATGAGAAATCCATAGATGAATCCGCCTGAGAGTTACGTGACCCAACTAATGATGGAGACTTCGATGGACCTGGTGCTCCATCTTTTTTGGCAGATTTTGGTGGACGCCCTCGACCTCGCTTGACTGGTATCTCATCTGAATTGGGTGTATTAGAATTTGAATGTGTTGGGGTTTGTTTTGTCATTCTACCCATCTTTCCTTCTGAAGTTTCTTTAGGAGAGTCGCCATTAGGGGTGTGGTCATCGCCATTCGATAAATGCATATCAACGTTGTTACTGGTAGAAGTGGCATTTTCCGTCAAATCACCAATTTTTGTTGACGCTGCTATGGGCTCACGGTCATTTGGCTGCCGCTTCCGACCTCGTCCAGAAACAGCTGGCGGTTTCATCTGATTTGCTGATAATAAGAAAGTAAATCTCTTATTACTCCAAACATACATACATATTTATACAGCTGGTGTAATGTAAAGGTACAGTTTTACCAGCGCTGCTGCTGGCAATACTGACTATGCTCTCTCTAGGTATGGTAGATCCAAGGGAGTTCCAGCTTGCCCTACCCACAACATTCTCCGAGTTTTCTTGAGAAGAAATGTCAGCCGAATACCCACTTACATGAAGACCGCTCAAATTCAGCCCATGCTGCTGCAAAAAAGCTTGAACTCGGTCAGTATCAGATTGGAAACTTAGGCGTTCTTTAACAAAGCGTTGGTTTTTCTCATCGTAGATAGCCATAGTGACTGTAAGAGGTCCATTTAGAGGAACCTAAAGAAATTATATTTTAGAACATCGTTGTATTAGATTTGATTAGCTTAGCATTATCCTTGTTTTATTTTACATACTAAGATTCTTACCTCCTCTTGACTTTCAATTTCCGATGCTCTCTTAGGAGGCCTACCCCTTCTTCTAGGGGCAGCTGGTTTTTCAACTTCTTCGGTTTCATGGTTGTCGTCATCAACACTCGAATTATCATTTAAACGGTGCATCTCTTCTCGCTTCTTGATTTCAGTGAAAAAGTTGTCGTTCGAACTGTTATCGACTGAATCCTTGCCAGTTGCGCTCAATATAATTTGTTTTACTTTTTCTTCGTAATAAGAGGGCATATCTTGACCATCTGAGTCCTTAGATGTGGAATTAACAATACTACGTTTAGCTACACTTCCGTTTCCTTCTTTTATAGAATTCATTGACACATCTGATGATTCCATACGATGTAATTCAATTCGGGGTTTTTTCATAGGAGCTTGTGACGAATTCTGGGACGAGTCACTTGTCTCTGGAGCTTTCCGTTTGTCAACCTGTTTGGCTTCATTTACGCCTTCCATTTTATCGACTGCTGGCTATCGAAAATTAGCCAATGGTCTGTGCACTAAAATGTTACAAATATTTACATTAGACAATACAATTTTAAATAAAATATTTATAATTGATAAAATTAATTAATATTTATTTACTGCCTCAACCTGAGGTAGGTTGGTTAACATAGCTTAATACATTTTAACATTTCAAACTAGATGTGGCAATTATGTTCAAAAAATTTGCGGGTAGTTAGGTTAGGTCGTAAAATAAATATTCATTAGGCATAAATAAATCATTAAATAGGCGTGTAAGGTTTGACTTGCCAGGCCTTAATATACGCCTTTAGGTAGGGGTGTGATGTTTAAGGACTATAAAAATGAAAAAAAGATCCTTAATCGTTAGTTTTCGTCGTACAATCAAAATTTTGCATTCCTAAAAATGCTCAAAAACACCTGTTTAGGACACTTAAGAATTTCAAGAAATTTGCAATCGATTTCATTTATTTATGTAACTGATAATAACAATAATAATTATATTGTCAAATACAATACGCTAAGATATTGTGTGTGAGATTGTGTGATACATAATGCACTGACTGACTGTAATAAAGTAATATAATCAATAGTAGAATCTAGTAGTTAATAGTTTACACTTACAACTTATTGAATCTTAATGCAACCCATCAAATTACGTTGTGTTGTGGTTGTAATAAACGAGTAGGGTTCAAATAAGTTAAATATACTAATACAATATTATACAATATACTAATATTTATATCGGATATTCAACATTCAATATTATTGTTGATTTTGATTATAATACCTCTAACATTGAAAAAAATTGAACACACCAACAATAACTATAACCATCTATAACTAACATTCAACATTTGTAAACATTGAACATAGGAAATATAACATGTCACTATCTCTGGAATCAGTCAACAAGTTGGCAAGTGACTAAAACTGATCAGTTAGTTGAGTAATTAAGTGTAATGCCAGTTTGAGCATTAAATTACGTATTATTTAAACTATTATGAGGACTTAAATCTTGGAAATTAAAGTGTACTATACCTATGCCTGAAGCCTTTATTTAACGTGTAGTTCTTTCGCCAAAAATATATTTTTGCTGGATAGAGATTGAGCTCCAAAACCTTAAAAGCCAATCGTTGGTGCGTCTTTCTCTGTAATCGCTCCTCTTTCAGACTTTTTATATTCTACATCTTCAATCTTCTTCGTCCATCGCATCACAAAATAAAATTACCTGGCTGGTCTTCCTTCGCCTTCGCACAGATCTCGCTGAGCTTTTCCTGCCATAATAATAGTTGTTGAGTTGCTAGTTGCGAACCAATTCCATTCCAGCCTTGAAACGAAGCTACTGGAATGGAATAGAGTATAAATACTTCATATTCATATAATCCTCTAGCCTCTAGCCTATATCTTACCTTGAAGCTGAAAACAATCACATAGGTGGTGCGATCTGTCAGTTTCATTTCTTCAGAGCTGATAGGAAGTTGTAATAACGATGCAATGCTGCAAATGTG
>JABASH010001783.1:0-23792 GCA_019776445.1 Tomocerus maximus | reverse complement strand
TGATACTTGAGATGTTTTAGTCAATAAATACCTCCCATGCATACAGATCGACATGACATGTCAATTTATATGTATGCATGAAGAACTTTCAGCCGTGTCTCAAATTGATTTACTTTGATACATAATAATATTTTGCGAATAGCACACTCGTAGATTTTTAGGGACGCGTTAGAATCTATTGTACGTGTGTCAATGTCCTCCTAGTTAACTATACATTGACGTGACACAATCCTAACGAGGAGGATTGACTATACATTGGAATTATTCATAGTTTATTGCACTATTGCGATTGTATCTATTTATGATACACAACAGTAAAGATGGGGTAATGTCATTTACCACCAACAACAAGTTGTCCGTTTCTTTAGAAAATGTCTTTTTTTTAGAACAACAAGAAAAACTCAGCATCTACAAATTTTGCTAAAAATTAATTAATTCAATAAAAAATATCTATTTCTGGGCATCATATCAATTTAAAATAAATTAAAATTACCCTTTCAATTTGCCTAGAAAAGAGAGTGTTAATTTATTTTGGTACAGCAGGTTAGGAAAATAAATTACAGATCGCAGCCCAATTATTTATACCTTTATGAATTATTACCTAAGTGAAAGAAAATATTAACTTATTTCACGTTTCCTAGTTGGAGAGGGTTCAATTTATAGTCAGAAAGGCAATCCTCGAATACATTATTTTGAATGACCCAACACGCTGCTATAAATGATTCTTCCAACCTATAATTACAAAAGTAAAAGGCAAAGAATGTTTCAAGTGTTTCTGGTTCATTGGATAAGGAAATGGTACATTAACTGTTAAACTGCTCATACATTAGCTATAGCGATTCAGCATTATGATTGTACCAAATTGTATAATGGATTATGACTTATGACAGTCATGTGGATCTTAGCTTCGAAAGAGAAAATCGAAAAGTTTAATGACAGTGGGTTTGGATCTACATTGCCACATAGCAGAACTTGAGACCATTGTCATTACACTTGTTTAGTACTGCTGGGAAATCGGAAATGATGTGCGTTATGCTGTAAATGGATATGAACAATGTACTAATTGAAGTGTGTAATAAACCTTCCCAATTGAAGATGATTCGATCTCTAGTTTTCATTTCCTTTGTCACAGACAATAATCGAATCACAGATTCAAATGTATATTTTACATATTTCTTAAAATGGTAATGTCTATGCAAATCATAAGTTGTATGTAGCTCAACAGCCCAGACTCACCATTGTCTTTATATCATAGCACGTGCTTGAAAATGTAAAAGCTTGTGATAATAATATTTATACATTTACAACTTTGACCTAATGAAAGTGGGCGATGTATGTAATTTGTACAAAGCTCCAAAAATCTAAGTGTAAAATAAGATACCTTAATTTTTGAGAATAAGTTTCTAAAATCCGAATTTTTATTTTGCAGGACCAAAGAAGAAGAAAATATGGGGAGCAAATGTGGTTTCGTATTCTCCCTTATCCTCACCAGTATTTTTCTTATAGCTTCCCTTGTCTTGGTCTTATTTTGGGTGTTAAGATACAGAGGAGGATTTGCTTGGCAGGTATGTAATCGGTTTTGTGTATTTAATATTTTGATGAATTGTGTGTATATGTACTGATCGTATAAACATACTTGTTGTAACTTGTAGGAAGATCCTAGTAAAGAGTTCAATTGGCACCCAACACTCATGGTAGCTGGATTCATTTTCTTCTCAGGATTTTGTAAGGAACAAAAATCTTATTGATATTCATATTATTATCATAAATTGTGGAAATCAATGTTTATTTTGTTTTTCTAGCCATGCTTTTCTATCGAATGATGACATGTTGCAGAAAGATATTTGTCAAGTTACTGCACACAATATTCCACGCTCTGTCAATTGCATGCATAGCCATTGGATTTCTTACCGTTTGGGATTCGCATGAACTTCCCAACCCGAAAATCCCCAACTTCTACTCACTCCACTCATGGCTTGGTCTTACAACAATGGGTCTCTTTGCCATTCAGGTACATTACAAGAATGTCGCACAATAAGCCATTATGTTGTTACTGTATAGGAGAGTCATTTCGTCTAGAGAAAAAAAGAACCATCAAAAGAACATAAAATATCCTCCCAATGTCCCAATGATTTTATTGTATTTTCCCATTTCCTTTGAGAGCAAAGTCTTATCTTCACTGGACATCATCACCAAATTGAAAGCCATAGAAAAGACATCGGATTTACTGAGGAATGGAGAGGGGAGAGTATTTCGTTAATTTTATTTCCTCGTTCTGCGTTCTTTTGTCATTTTCTCGGTTCTTCTATACTCCTTGGCAGTTTACTGTGACGCAGTTACACATTTATGACAACCTTTAACTTCCTAATTTCATTAAGAATGTCAATTACTAACATTTGTCTTTGTTTTCTCTAGTTCGTCGTTGGCTTCTTCAGCTTCCTTATTCTTTTGTGCTGCGAAGGAGGAACTGCAGCCTGCAGGGCTTCACTTGTCCCGACTCATTCGACCTTTGGGCTCATCACTTTCGTTATGGCTGCTGCCACTGCCGTTACAGGATTGACCGAAAAAGCCATCTTTTCACTTACGTATGTTCCCAAAATTATAATAAATAACCAATTTACCGTTAATTTTAAAAACTATCTCTGGTTTAATCATTAATACTAAGATTCTCAGGTTGCAAGAGTTCATGTATTATGTTGAATATTTTATTTTTTCGTTCGTCAATCGTTTTCTTTTATTTTTTGACATTTCTCAAGAATTTCGGCCCAAATCTTTGGGAAAATTGTATTCAAATTGCTGATATTTGACTAACAAAACAAATATAACTATTTATTTCCGCGCAGTTACTGTCGGAGTAGTGAGAAAAGAAATATAAATGCCATAGATAAGAATTACATTTAAGACAAAGCAAAGCACATTTTTTGTATCTGTTTACCAGTGATTCACTGTCTGCACTTTTATGATTTAATGACTTTTGACACCGACATTTTCCTCTTGCCTGTGTATAGGATCCAGAGCTACTCCCGATGGGAAACTTCCGAATCAATCATCTTAAATGTGTTAGGGGTGGTGATAGCGGCTGCAACAATTTCCATGTGTTTTACTCTAAGTGTTCCTTCTGTTAGGAAAACCCCAATGAGAATGACCTACCACACTGACCTGTAGAATACTACTTGTGTAGTTAGTTAGTTTAGTTGTAACTCACTTTTAACTTACCACCAGCATTAACAAATTATCTACTTTTTATGATTAGATACATTTTTCTTACATCCTGAACAGAAACACAGAAAATGCTACAAAAATTACCTTTTCCTATTGTAATGTAGTAAATAATTATTATTTTCCCGTTTTCTTTTCTACTTGTATACTTTGCACAATTGTTTTGGCAGTAATGGGATTATATTTAGGAAAATAGGAATTTTGTTCTCATTAATTTGGCACTTTGATGAACAAGCTTATAGAGGTTTTAACTTTAATTTTGTAGTTTGCTAGATTTTTAATAACGGTACACATAAGTACAATACGTTTACGTACACAATTAATAGAATCACTGCTTTGTAAAATGTAATTTCTAATTTTAAATGTGTAATGCAATGCAATGTATCCACGGCTTGGATTTTCCTAGGACTCAATCAATGCAAAAATAATCACTTTGTACAAAGTTTGATTTGTGTGACTTCAATTTGTATACAGTTGAAGGTTAAAAACAGCTTAAGAAAAGAATTTGCCAGATTAATTACATTTAAAACGTGCCAATGTTTTTTTTTAAAAAAATGACAAAAACTTCATTCTCAAATGAACATTCACAATAATTATTTACGTCTCGAAAGTTAACAATAGCAAGTGGAAATCTCGCATATAATTTAGACTGTTACAAAGAAAACTATTTTTTGAATTTGTATTTCGTTTCTACTTTAATTACTAATATGATTTTATAATTTGAAATGGACAAATTTTTGTTACTTTTTGACTTAAGACACTAAAACCAGGCGTATTAATACTTAGTTATGATTTGGATTTCTTGCTATAATATAAAGGGCAACTTAATTTGTTTACTAGTAGCAGCTATAATAAGCTATACTCTCTAACTAACTTTGGTTTTGTTTGAAAATTGTGTCTATCTGTCTGTATTGTAATAAAAAAGGTGTATGGTTTGATTCGTTTGATTTTTAAAAGGATACAAGAACGCTGGAAGTTTAGCGAGGAAGCGATCATAATTAACACGCTGGGGGCTGTCATAATTGCTTCAATGATAATGATGATCTTTTTCCTCCGATGCAATCAATATAAAAGAGGCAGTGCCGTTCTATCAGAAAGACTTTGAATTCAATCCCCACACCCTCCCGCAAAATACTAACAAAACAAACAAACATAAAAGCCAACAGCCTAATAAACTAGTAGGATTTTATTCTAATTACCTTAAATTAACTAACATTCTTCATTTTATCTATCTATATACATAAACATACGATTTAGAACTAATTTTTCTTCATCAATACATTCATTACACAACCATTTTATCATATAAACTATCCATAAATGTATTCATTTCGAGATTTTCGTCAAAAACAAATCTCCAACCCTTTTACAACGACAAAGAAAACATCTCTTCATTCCTCATTTAATGGATTCAAGATTTACACAGAAAATCAATACAGTTTGGATTACTACAGAATATTTTCTATTTCAAGACACAAAAATCATTTTATCTTTATTATCCACTATATTGTAAATGCATGCAAGGCCTACTTATTAATGTTATAATGTTATTAGCCAAATATACAAGGAAATATAGAATTTTATGAGAATTCTTACAAATATTATTAAATTAGCTACAGTAAGATAGTTTGTAATAACCTTTACAGATCCCCTGATATTTTATGTGTACTAATGGCAGACGGACAACTGATTTTGTGTCATGATGGCACTTTAAATATATTTAATGTTTTGTTGAGAAGCAATGATTTTAATTACTCTGTTGTCTTTTAAGTCTCGTTATTATAGTAAACGTTATGTGTGTTCGTGTCATGCAAGTTTGCCTGAGTTTTTTTCATACGAGTGTCGTACTGTATACAGATTTAAAATAAATTATAGTATTAAATGCATCGTCTTTGTGTACGTAACTGTAATTGTCCAGTTTGAATGTGGGAAACAAAGTTAATTTTAAAATACTGGCTTTTGTTTAGTTGACCTCTGCCGTAAGTTGTAATCTATTGTATAGGCCCTACTCACTCATACAAGAAAATGGGGATTACCCTACCTAAGTAAGTAGTTCCCAATTTTAAACACAAATTATTGTTTTAAAGAATAAGAGTTGGAGTTTTGATCTGATGAGCTAATTATGTTTATTAGTCCAATATACACTCGATTAGTGTAGATTGCAGTGAGTAAATGTAGTTGATTATACTGTACGATAAGATTAAATCATTCAGTTCATGAGTATAGCTGTAGAATGTAGAAAATTAATAATAATTAATTATATTATACCTACTGAATACATACATACCTACATTAGAAAATGTACGTTTGAATTGTATTAATGTGTATTGCTGTTTTATTGCAATAAATGCTAATCTCTGTTAATTTAATTTTCCCAATTCTTCTCAGCTCCGTTTTCATCAACTATATCATAAAAATGTTCATGTTTACCATAGGTTTCATTATTTCACTGCCATAGATTTACAATTTATATGCAATATTGTGGATGAAAAGATAACCCTGCAATTCTATATACACTTTATACACTACTTATTTTTAATCAATCAAATCGATCAAACAAAGGAGGTTGTGGTTCAAGATATAGGAAAAGTAACAAGGAAGAAGTTTCTACTAGTGTACTTTGTAGTAAAAAAACTAATAAAACCGTTCAATTGACTAGTACACGAAACTATTTCTGTTCTCTTTTGTGAGTTTTTGTTTGTAGGACCATTAAACTTCTGTACAAGGTAAGAAAGCAATTATCACATAAAATAATAAAAATAAATGCTCGTAATAACAAACCTATATTCCATGGTGGTGATACTTATTCACCTGTGCATTGTAAAAATGTATCTCATTCAATTTAAATTATGAACCTGAGGCAGGTAGCTTAGCTTCGTCCCTGAAAACTCATGTACTGTTAATTTTCAATATGAAATGTTGATTATCTCAGTCAGATGTCAGTGAGTATGAGAACTGTATTGTACATCTATCACACATTAAAGTTTTGTTTTTGTATATTAAGGCAGGGCAAAGCACATTCATATAATTTTCTTATCTGTTAAATGAAGTTTATTGTTCTCTCGTTCAGCTTGAGCCATCACATTAGAGTGTCTCTGGTTGAGTGACCATATTTCTTAGAGAATGCCTTTGGACCGAGGGGCTCGATAAATTCTGAGAAAATCAATTTTGACAAATGACAAGAGAGGGACAGGACGATATAAAAGAATCTTCTTCATATATCCCTTGCCTACTTGATATTTAGACAATACTAAGGCACTCTAACGAAACTGACCAACAAGATGTAATTTATTACTTTACAGCGCTTTGTAAATTATCGAGTGCGTATATAATATTGCCTACCGTAGTACAATACCATATCGGATACGTATGGTTTCCCTATGTGCATTTGATGCGGATGAGTGAACAAAATATACTACAGCACAGAGAAATACATTTACAGATGGACATTTGTTAGCTACTAATGCAAAGACGAAGGAATTCCATTCTCATCTGTCTTGTCTTGTTCAGTTGTTCCTCTGCGTCCATTTAGGCAATGTAATGATTGCTTCGGATGAGAATGAGCCTCTGTTTAGGTCTCGCTTGCTAATTGAACGCTCTAACAACATGTCCCTATCAATAAAACAAAGAAAATAAAGTTCTTTCAAACTTAGGGCACGATCCCCTGTAACACAAATATACCTATAGCGATCCTCAAACCGACGCAATAACAACGGTCTCTTTTTTCTTTCACACGTCGACTCAACTTGTGTGTTGCTATTATATTGCATATCCTTGTCTACACATTTCTACCACCTACAGACATATCGTCATCATAATATAATACAAATTACGCTTTGTCCGGCACTACGTGCATATTCTCTAAATATTTTCAATCCTTATATTGCCAGTAGATCAGCCCCTCCACGATACACTGTCCACTAACAGTAAATTTCCAAAAGCCTTTTCTCACTTGTCTTCCCAGGCATTTCCTGTTCTGCTATGTTTCAATTCCCAGGTTCATTTTCTTATCTTTATCTTCACTGATACTACAGAGAGATGAGTCGTGGATTTTTTTCACTCTCTTCTATTAAGTTCACGTTTTAACTAATTATTCTTTCAATAGACTAACTACTGCAAACCGTCCTTGTAAACAAATCAAAGTCATGACAGGACACAACTACTATGTATGAAATACAAAATTCCCATCTGTTTGATCACCATTCTTTAGTAAACCTACCAAAGTTTAATTAAAGCTAATTCTCGGCTTTCTCTCCATGCTTCGCTGAGCATTTGTTTTATTTTAACAGTTACACCGCGCACTCCTCTCTGTAATTTCGTCGAAACTTTTTATTGTGCTACAGTTCTATGCAAACTATCCATCATTATCTCCAACATGCATATTCACTGAAAAACTGTTTGTCAGTTGTAGACGTAATTTGCTATTAGACGTTGCCTTACATTAGATATGTCTCAATGATTTTCCTCTGAGGATTTCACCGAACTTGCTTTGTTCACATAAAAATCCGTCTCAAACAAAAACACGTCCGGTTTAGATGAATAAAACCAACGGTCCCTTTTACGCGCGGCCAAAGAAACCAAAATACCTAACGTTATTTCGTAGTCAAACCGCAAATGATGGACGTTCCTTCAAAATAACCATTAGAAAGTTGCATACACAAAAGCGTAACAACTCTAATTTTAATCTCATAATTCCTCAATTGGCAAAATTAAAAAAAGTATCTCAACAAATTAGCCAATTTTTGGCATTCTTTTACATGATTTTCCTATTTATTCCGCCTGCTTAAGCTGCCAAGTTGTATTTGAGGTATTAGAGTATTAATTACGATTTTCTCTGACAGTTGAAATGGACTGCATGATAAAAAAAGGGAAAACAAAAGACTGCAACGGAAAAGGCAACTGCAGTATCACAAATTAATAGTAAAACTGGTAAGTTAAACAATAGATTAGTGTACTGACTTATCGTATGGCCATCCTATAACGATTATACCCCAAACACATATGGTAATAAAGGAAGAAGTTGATATTATGCAATGCAACGTGTTGGAAAACGTACGTTGAAAAGCCAACGGTTGACGGAAACAATTATAGAAAGACGCAGCGTGTCGTGTCTACCGGTCCGTGAACGTGAGCCGGCATAAACATCCTCTTAAAATTTATACTACGCACACATAAATAAAATAAAACTTTTTTTCACTACAAGACAAACTTGAGGCTGATGCTATTACATATAAGTTTGAGTTGAAGTGAGATAGGCTGATACGTTACGGTAACAGAAATTCAATCTAACCGAATAATTTATTGCTTTTCTATCTCATGAATTGTCCAGGGATAGATAGGAATGTTTAAATAGAAGACTAACATTTGTTTACACCCTGTATTTATGCTAAACCCTTTATTACTTGTATTCTGCACGAGTCCATTATCCTTGCACTTAATTTTTAACTCGTAGATGTAAAGTTTGTAAAGTTGATACTCTTATTTCAATTTTCTAAGCTCAAGTAAAGATCTCCATTACTGCTACGTTGATAGAATAGAGACAGACGGCCGAGACTCATAAATGATTTGGAATCTCTCAGCTTTTGCGCTCACAATGAATATTTAATACGATTTTACTATTTCCTAGTTGTAAAATGATTTTTTGTACTGCAGACTGTTGTGTTTGAAAAGTCTACATGCTTAACTCTAACTAACACAAGTTAGCAATACTAATAAACATACCCAAGGTAGTTAACATTTGTGTGTACGTTTATAATATTTAAGTGCGTAAGTATACTAGTTACTCTATATTGATTTTTTGTTTCTGAAATCTCCTTAAGCTTTAAGTTTACGATTGAGCATTGAACTTGAGTTGAATATTTGATGTTGATTCATGAGCCCTTCACATTCTACAGTGTGTATTACCACCATTACCTTTAGTATAATTGTTATTAGTATTGCTAGAATAGATATAGAGCCGACATAACAGGTTGGTTTTTCGTTGGACCATTAAATTATTTCACTTTGGCCTGTGAAACTAGAGGAAGTAAAGTAAAGTAAAGTAATGACACATGCCCTTTCTTAATTTTATTGGTGCCCGTTGTAAATGATTATAAATGCAGAGTATGCTGACACGAATCAATACTTAGGTTACTTATCTCCAAATTATAATATTAGGAGATTATGTTTATTACACTAATCTACCTGTGCCAAGGAGTCGGAAATGAACCTCGTGAATTGAAAGGGACAACGATCAATGTAATTGAACTTATGTCAGTAAGTAGGAAATGAGGAGGAAACACAAACACTTGGGCAAAGACATCAACTTAGTATTCAAGAAGGCATGGAAATGCAAGTTCCTATCCTAATCAACTCCATGCAATCCTCAACGACTGCAGGCAATACCACAGAAGAAATCAAACCGCGACAGCTGAAAACCTGGCTCCGTATTTTACAATACAAAATTACAATGCAAATAGTATACATACCATAATACGCGTGTACCCGTCTGCACTGAACACATTCAATCCGACTCTCAATCTCTCAATAAAAAAGTAATATTGGGTTTTTGCTATTAAACATGCATAACCACATATTTCCTATATACTTAACCTTTTTCTTAGGAGATCTATGCACACAACTTCAACTACACGCATTCGCATTGCACATGACGTCCCTTCCCTGTTTACATTTTACAGTTTACACTCACTAAACATGCAGATGAACTCAGATGCACACAATTCTATCTGGTAGCACATCACATCACAACTAGTCTCTTTATTTCATCTGATGTCTTCACAATCTCGTAATATCGAGAAGTGGAGGGAAACAAGGGGAATCACACAGTGATATAATTAAAGGTTAAAGTCCTTAACTTTTCTGTCGGAGAAAGACGTTTATATTTTATCCATAGATTATACGCAGATTTATCCTGTCAAAACGCAGATACTATTCAAAATCCAAGAAATACTCAATTGCAAAATTGCCACATTCCATCAAATTCGTTCAATAGCAGAAACCAATATCAGTCCTTATCCTTATCGCTAACTACTGATAATTAAACTTTTTGTGGTGCATTTTGTGGCTACCAATATTGATTACAAGATTGTCCTTCATGCTATTTCGCTTTCATACATATCACTGTGTTACTCCGTTGTTTAAGATACAGATCATAATCGTCAGATTTACAAATCATGAATGAGTTTAACCGTGGGAAGAATGCATGCCAATTTCATTGGTCTTTCTGTGGCATACCATAGAATCCAGGTCTAACGCAAAAAAAAATAAACATTCCATTCCTCGAAAATAGCACATGGAAGGCATATTACAGAGGTATTTTTGTCCTTAAATTGCTCAATATTAGTAATTGTGCCATGAGGAATCGGATTGTATATTGTTGTGATGCAAACTATAAGACGTTCTTAATTTTGCTGGACTTGATTCTGATTATGATAAAATGGATTACATTGAAAAGGGTTTGAGAATATGTTGATTTGTTTGCGGGTTTCGTTTAGATTTTCATTCGTTAATTTGTGGCGTCACGTACACATGTCTGGGAGCAGTATGTTGTAGAGGAGCAACGGTCAATTGAGAATCACCTGTTAGTCGTAGGTTTGTCGAAGAAGTCTGAGTTTGGTGAATGTAACAGGAAAGTACGTTAATTAGCATAAAGGAAGGAAAATAGGTTGGAAAGGCGCGAAAAGGTAAAACAGGATCTTTGAAACCTTTTGTGTGGATTCCATCAATCTCTTATTGTAGATACTTACTTAGTCATGAATAATGATAGAAGAAGTAGAGTGCTAATGAAATACCTGTCTTGTACATACAAAAGAGCTATTTCTTTGAGAGTTATTTTCCCATTACATCAAGAGATAACATAGTTCATGCTACATACTTACTGGTAGTTTAGAGAATCAGGGAATATCATTAGCACTATATCAAATGGCGAATGCTCACAACATCACAGTAGTGGTCTCTCGGTTTCCTCTATCCCTAACAGGCTTTTAGTCTGGTCACGTCCACTCTAATGTAATGTGTACACACAAAATGCACACTGCATACCTACGGTCAACAATATAATAATACACACCAACTCAAAGTCAACTTGATCTAATACCAGCATAATGTCTACGTAATACAAGTCCATACTTACATAAGTAGATAACAGTAGAACATACCTGACTGCTTATCACCAGACTGGAATAAATGCATTTCAATAGAAGATGCTACTTTACTAGAGCCAATCAGAAAGACAAGTCCCTGCATAACCCATGCACATCGCATAGCCAAATCTTCTATATAGCTTAAGTATTATTCCTAACATCTATCTATAACACTTCTGTATCTATGAGCATACTAAGTGAGAAATATTGCATTAGATAGAATTCATGCACAATGTATTAAGTACGCAATTAATTACAAACGCATGTGATTATAGATAAACAGCAATAATCCACAAACATACAATCCTAGAGTTGTAGTTATTCTAATGCTATATTATCAATAAGGATGATTAAGCAAATAGAGTCTTGTGTACGGGGCAAGTACATATGAAAGGATTAGAGATTCCTATAATATAATTTGCATCGGGTTTATCTATATGTACTTTACTATTAGGTGCTATTAGAGTCGCAGTCAACTTGGGCTTATCAGTATGAAACTCACATCCCAAGCCACGAAGAGAAAAGAGAAGCTGTACAAGTCCTCACTTAACTTCACCTGCTCATTGTCAGTTTACTCGTACCATCCCTACTTCTACATATAACATAGCCATATATGCTTATTACAATTATTATACATTGCGTTTTGTATTATACAATTCAGAAATGTACACACAGGGAGAGATGCTATATTTCATATGCTTCTTTTGTACACCTACCTCAAGCACAGTGGAATATCTCGTATGCAGTTTTGTATAAGTCTGTTAGTCTATAATGTAACCACTTTCGTGGCTTTAGACTATTTTCTAATGTTTTCTCCAACTTAGTATTATTTCTCAATTCTAGTGTATAAGCGAAGATTCTGATGCTAGAATAGTTCTTGATTTTTAGAGAGACTTGTCCCCAGGGGAAAGTGACATTTGTTTAATTAAGTCACAAGGATTTGTGGCATTTTGTGTTCTACATTTTAGCTAGTGAATAAAATTAAGTAAAAAATCTAAAGTGTACACTGTATAGGTAGATTTATTCCACCGAATCACAGTAGACTCCGTGAACTTTTGAAAACCGTTGGTAGAGAATCATATTCGTCAATCAAATATAGCATTGCATGCAGCACAGCAAAACACAATACCTAACTAAATGCGTACAAGTAATGTGCATGTATCAACATCAGCTACAAATTCAATTCATTCCCCATCTCATATTGGTACCTACATAAGTCTTCCCCGCTCTCTGTTAGCATTTAGCATCCTCAACACAGGCTTCTCAAAGGTAACTATATACTACAAGCGAGTCAGGCCAGTCTCATATAGTCTCATGCCGAGTTAAGCTCTAAGCTCTAGGATGGTCTCGTCATTTCAACTTTCTATGTATTCATTCCCATTATATGTTACACAAAATATACATCGTACCCATTACCAGTAAAAGTAAATGTACACAAAAGCGGTTGATTTTAGGTTAGCTCACTCAAATCTTATTCATATAAAGACCAAACAGGAGGTTAGCTTTAGCCCCGCTCCTGGCTGGCTCCTGGTTTAAGCCATAACCCAAAAACTACGCTTATTATCCTGCATACCGAAATGAATATCATAATAACATAATGTGACGTACAAATGTAAGATTATAACTGGATCTCTCACTACTTACAGTGTCTCGCAGTCTTGTCTCTTCTAATTCAAAACTTCCAAGAATACCTACCAGGAATTTCAAATCCTTACTTAATACTAGCATTAAAATATTATCTAGGTATACTGAATTTACTAAATCATGGTTGAAATTTTTTCAACTGGTTAAAAAATGCATTATGACCATATAAAGCAGGTCGTTTTGTCGAAATGATACAGTTGTGCTATCATGTGAAAATGATCATGCTAGAAAACCTAGCAAAAATTATATTTGTTTGTCGTTTGCTAAGTATGATTATCAACAGTGCTTAAATGATATCGGTAACCTAAACCCTATTCTCTTTTAGCAAGCGAATATTTGCGATGATCGATAATTTGTAATTGAATTTTGCGGAATAATGTTTGTGACTATGCTAAGGAGAGAGATAGGGAATTTGTGGTGACGTGACAAGTCTGGGGATGATTGAAAAAAGAGGGTGAATGAAGTTTGAGAGAACCCTGTAGGGTGAGGTAGTAAAGTAACTGAACAGCTTGGAAGCCTGGTGTGTGTGGTGTGGTTTCGTTTCGTTGGCCTGGTCTGGTCTGGGCAGCTAGTCTAGTAGAGCTGCTTGATTTCGTAGCTTCTTCAACAACCGGCATTCCAAAAGGGATTTTCAACCGACCTTCAGTTTTTTCCCAATAGTTATATAGAGACAAAGTAAGTACCTACTGTGGGTACATGAGTATCTGTAGTAGATTGCACAAACTCCCCAAGTGAGTCTGTACAGTACAGATAGGTAGGACTCTGGGACAGGACAGGATCACAGTCTGTACATTACTATAGGTACATTGAGAAACTTGAATGTTGGACGAGGGAACGAGAAGAGTTGGTAAGTAAAAGAGTGTTTGAGTTGTCTTGTCTTGTCAGTTCACCAGTCCAGTCAGAGTCATTCAAGTAAAGAGAGTGAGAGAGTGTTTCTTCGCAGTGGCTGCCTCATTTGGTTTGGTCATCACATCATCCAGTCTCACAGCCTTGCCTTTCTATATAGCAAAATATAGAAATACTTTATTAGTGTACACCCGAAATACATCCGATCAGTGCCTACATAGTAAAAAGGACAAAGGCTATAAAATGAGGACTGTGCTAAGTTTAAGGTGCCCTTAGGATTCTTCTGTGCCTTGTTCAACCTCTGCATTGTTGTGCTCGGTGTATTTCTCTGTACGCACACAATATGTAGATCAACAATAGAGGATAAGGTGCACGAAAGAAAGAAGGAAGGAATGTGAACTCACAAGAATGAGTACCAACAATACCAACAAATACTAACTTGGCCTGGCCTGCTACTTGGGACGGCCATCCGGACTCTTCTTTGAATTACTATTTGGCTCTATTAGTTCATTTCTGTGTTGATGTTTACTTGTGGTGTGCATGCTTAGTGGGCAAAGTGCTTTTCCTCTGTGTTACAGAACATAGTTTGTGATCTTCGCAATCTCTGTGCAGAACAATCCTACACTTGAGTGAGTAACGCAACAAGAATGGGATAGCGTCATCATTACAGTACCTACTCAATTTATCTATCAGGCCAGGCCACACAACTGCCACAAGTCCTAATCATACATTCGCATATCTTGAGCTAGACATAAGTAATTCGACAAAACACGTACAATTACACCAGTTGCAAAGAGTCATAGTTAAGAAGATCTGCAGACATACATACTCCATGTGAAATCAAGATAAAAAGTATATTAGTCATTCGTAATAGCAAAAAGATGAGGATGGGAACACTTCGTCTTGATTACCTTTCAATTAATCCTCCGGATAGTTATCGCATTTCTAAATATAATTGTTCAAGCAGCTAACGTGTTGAGGTAAGCCTTTTCCTTCACATACCTCTGCTCATTATTTATACTAAATGAACACGTTTTACCTATTATCATCTTCATCTGTATTTTTATTACTATATGTTACCAGATAAATAGCTACACGTACATATATGCACATAGACATTATTTACTTACATACTACCACCTACATTCTATATTACGAATGCATCCACTACCTATGTATGTTAGCATATTTATTATACATACAGAAATATCCACGTTTGCCAGGAAAGACTCACAGTTGAACCATCTCATACATAGAAATTCCATTGTTAAATATTTATGTGTGATTTGACTCCAATGTACACATGGGAGAAAGTGGGTAGGCTTTTTTAAGTAAATTAACTCTGCAATTAGTGCCATTAAACAATAAAGGTGTAAAACAGTCATACCAGGTTTACTATAATTGACTTGGAGACACATATCTTGAAAAATCTTGGCTATAAGTAACTACTACATAGACAGTTGCATTTTTATTTGGGGATTGACTACATACGATATGAGTTGACCTGATTTACATAAAGTTAAAGCAATGTAGCCGCTGTGTGTAATTGTTATTGCAATGTCTTTGTGCATTTTACGTATGTATGAAATACGATAGTTTAATTGAAATTGTTATTACGAACCAACTTAGTATGATGACCGTAATGGTTAGTAATGGCACAAGAAAATATGCACAGAGAATTTTTCATTTGCTGATTAATTCTGCTTAATGTACCGAATGTATACGTGTGAACATTAGAATTAGAATGCCAGTTTATATACTTGCTAGTAGAATTATCAACTCTATAGCAGGAGTTGTAAAAGTCAAGGTGTGAATAGCACACAGTGGAGATAGTACATATTTTTCAAAGCAAGTAGTAGTGTTTACATTTGTGTTATGGACATAGAAGGCACTGTGGTAATCACTGTTGCTTTGTTTTTGAGATTCTGTGACTGCCTAATGTCTGACTTGTCTTGAATTGACATGCTTTGGGTTACATACAGCGGCTGACTAAGTAGTATAGTTTATATGGCACAGTGTTTGTCTGTTAAATAGCAAATAAGGAGTAGGTAGGCTGACTATTTATTGATTTCACATTGAAAACTGATATGAAACCGCATGTTTTTTGAAAGTTACATTAGTAGCTTGTATTTGGTAGATTTGCGCATAATTTTGCTAAACGATATGTCTGCCTTTTCAATGAATGCAGCATGAAATTGGACAGAAAGATATTTGTGCAGACATGGATACGATGATAGAGTTATGATACTGTTGAGAATCTGTGTATTGTTATGTCGTGTAATAAATGCATTGAGTTATTGGACTAGATAGTCATGTCAGAATAATTGCATAGTGTGGAAAGATAGACAGAATGGGTAAAGTTGATCATTGATACTCTTGATGGCTATCATAATCAATCAGGGCGTATTATTTTTGAGGTATATTGCGACTGTAGTGCATTAGTAAGGAATCTCCTACAAAAACAATATCAATTCTTTGTCTTTGTCTATTGCGCACGAAAGTTTACCCGATATTTAAAGTTACGCTTTGTTGTACGTAGGACATTACTCCTACGTGCAAACCTATGTATAGAAAACAGAAACAGATATCGTCATCACACACAGTACTAAATAATAATGTGATGTTATTCATTATGCTACAGATTAGTAAGAGCCATTGAAAGGGAAAACGTTACAAGTTACATACATAGAAATGAGATATAGGGAGCAATTATAACTGCACAGCAGTAGTACTAAAGCAATAAAATTTACAAGTGTTACTCAAATGTTACTCAAACTACGTTTACTTTGTGTGTACAGTACCGATTAGCTCAGAAAATAATTATCTACCCTAAAATGCTACAAAAAAGAACATCAACATAATTACAGTACATAGGAATGATGAGAAGCCCACCAACATCTACTAATACTGTCTAAATTGTGGAGGTACTTAGTACTTACATTACCAAAAAGCAGGACGATGACAAAACAAAACGAGTTCATTAATAATGATGAATGAGACGTAGGAGATGAGCTGAAAGGCAAAGTGACTGAAATAAGAGTAAAAGTGGAATGCAGTCTTCCATTGAATGCAGATTCACTCTAAACAGACAGAACAAAACAAGAACAGGACAGGATTCACTATCTCAATCAGACAAATCAAATCCAGTCGACGAGACACTCAAGTAGGCATTACATACCTTGTGGAATTATGTTATGTAAATAAATATGATAGGAGTATTTACATAAAAGGCTAGAGCTATATCTCAATCACAAAAGGTGCATCTAGGCTAACTCAAATCATGCCCTGCCAACATTTAACATGTCCATGCTATTAGGCGGGTTCACTACTTCACGATTATCTGTTTAATATTAAAAATACTGAACAAGTCCTTTTAAATACGTTTAAGGTCTTACTTTAAAGGTTTATGAAATGAGGAAAGGATTTTTCTAAACTGCATGCACCAAATATGCTATACACTATGTATGTATTAATTGTATAGCAAATCTAATAAAAAGTAGAGAAAATTCTGATACGTTCAGTAAAAACGTGCATAAAACAATCTTCTGTTTGTTTTTGTGTGGAGGCGTATCTAAAAGGATCTACGATTTCCATGCTAGTATACATGTCTCTTGTGTACACAGAGTACTAGCTAAGATACAATCTGCAATCACCCAAATATTAGAAAAACTGTAGGGTTGTACCATTGAAAAAATGGAATAGTAGGGCCATAACCCATAACTTCAATTAAAGCAATGCAAATGTGTTATGGGAAAGAAAAGCACAAGTATTTAGCATATTATACATGGACAGAGGGAATTTCTTGCATACCAATGTAGCTAGTATATTATCATGCAATAGAATAACAATAAAATTAAGTCCGGTCTCACTTACTTAGCGAATAGATGTAATGTTCGTAGCTTTGTTCATATGTCCATTTGAAATGACTCGGTCTGCTGATAAGTCGAGAAGTAGAGATCACATCTGGTGCCTTGCCTTAGATTAGATAGGAAAGATGCGTTCTGCATGTAATGTTATTGTGTTATGTGATGCGAAAGATGGGCGTGAATTTCCAGTTCATTTGGCCATTGGACTTTTTCATCTTCATACAAGTAGAATACACAGTACAGACACAAACATCAGTTTAGTAGCTGCTGAGTGAACAAAGGAAGGCTGTCTTTCCATTTCTTCTGTCGATTGTCCACCACTTAATACTTGAATCTCTATAGAGAAACGAACAAGGGAATATAAAAGAGTTTTAGTATTAGAACTGTTGAACTTACCTGGTCTGCTTTTTTCTTTGCAGTCAAAAGTCCAGTCAAGTATGTTGGAAAGTTGTTTTGCTTACTGGAACGATTACCTACAGAAGAGATATTGCCAAGTCAGGTCAGATACTTACTAAGACGAGCACTGAGACATTATTAAAGTAAACTACATACATATGCAACGAGTATGTACACATTTTACATATTTACATGTCTAAGAAGCATTCACCTATAGGCAGATCCTTAGGTACTTGAAAAAGGCTTACTAACTTAGAATCACATTGAACTCCGGTGCATCGTTTGCTAGGTAGATAAGCAGTTGCCTTCCAGTTAAATATCAATTTATTTCAACCATAACCCAAGATTAGGGCTCCCACACTCAGCTCGGTCTCTCTTCTGCCCTCATTTCACTTAATCTTTTGTTCAATCAGTTTTATTATAATTGGTTCTAAAATAAATGATCCATTTCGTCTAACCGGCAAAGCTAATCCCTTACCATTGTCATGCTACTTTAGTACACATTTCATGGCAATTAACGACTTCACTTAATACTAGATACTTGACGTATTTTTTTCTCTACTTTTAATTACTTAAGGTGGATTAGTTTGAAATGAATTAGCATACGAATGAGACATTTGGATATAATGGGGCACTGAACGAAAATTCGCAGTCACCTTTTAGGGAATTGAGAATGGCTCTCATTAAATACAGAACTTTCAAGAGCGAATCATAATTATGTCTGACAAACAGTAAAATCTTTTATTGCGTTTCTTATTGTTGTTAGCTCTTCTTCGCTAAAAGAGTGTTATGGGTGCGTAGAGAGATTCAATGTCAATACAAGAGTGAATGTATTATTTGAATAGTAAATACTAATCCAATACACACTTACTATTCTTTGCAGAACAGATAACGCTCGTTTGTCTTGTGTGAGAGATCCTAAGGAAATCTGTCCAATTAATTAGCATCAACCAACGCCATAAGTATAACGCAACCTATCTGAATAGATTCCCACCTTGACTCATCCTCATCATACAAAGGATGACATTCCAACCATAATTACCACGTAAAAGGAAGGAAACCTGATTTTCGACTTAATTGAAACAAAGAATGTACCTACTTTGTTAAGTAATCTTTCTGCATTCAATTCGCAAAGTATATAGTTGATTATAATTGTCAGGTGCATTTCTGAATTTACGGTTTTCTCTACCCAACATCGATAGCCTCACCAGAACAGAACAGTCTCTCTTGCAGTTGAGTGCTGCAATTTCATTAGTGAAACAATCAGTGCCAATCCACTATATCATACGTATAACAGTATAGACATTTACTACCACAAGGAATGGAAAAGAAGGAATGCTGAAAAAGCAGGGACAGCAATGCATTTCAAAAGGAAACAAAGCAAATTTAGGAGAGGAAAGGACAAGTTCTAATTGTAAAGTGTGTTAAATCCTACTGTACACATCATTATACTGTGTTGTGCATCCATTTGACAATGTCAAGACAATTTCTACTTTGTACCATGTAGTTTCAGTGTCTATCTGTTCGGGAAAGAAATAGACGCTGTAATGGATCACTTCCTACAACGCTCGTGGAACGCGAAAAATGTAAAATTAATGACTTTCTTACGACTACACCCATTTTCCTCTTGTCCTACAACATAACAGTTTTGTACACAGGGTAAACTTAGTAAACACAAGCTAAAACATTCCTAGAATTGTGAATTTCATAGGCACAAAAGCTAATTCACACTTTAACAACCTTTCAACAGTTCACGATCTCTAAATAACTCTTACCGCTAACATTCCTTAAGGTCTACTTATTTCTTGTCGGATATAACATTCTATAGTGACAGACAGGATATTACGAACGTGTAAATATGCACTACAACTTCCAAACTCGTTGTACTAAGGTGTAGGAGTACACTAATTGTAAGTATTACATTATAACTATCTGTGTCTCAATCTCAACCTGAACAAACACTATACAATAGTAAAAAGAACAGTATTATAAACATACATATCGTAATCTTTACTCTTTTCACTTTAAACATGTCAAAGAGTACTAGAATGTGCAAAGTAAAGATAAACCTGAACAGAGAAACACAAGATAGTCAAGACACTAATAGAATCTAAAAGTAAACAAACTGAAAAAGGAAAGCCTTGAATATGCTATGTCATGTCTTCAGAGATTCTCTTTTGTGTCTGTACCCACCACGTTATAATATTTTAACATAATTTATCTACTTTAGGACATCTGTCTACAGCCTCGTAACTCTTGTCCCATTGCTAATGCTAACTAGGCACTAATGTGTCTTCCCACTATGAATAAAGGTTAATGTTATTTGTGAAAATTGATTTGGAAGTGAAGGAATGTGATTGTTTACTCTGCAGATGTTAAAACACTCGATAAACCATTACGGATCGACAGGAGTGCCACTCTCCGTTCCGACACCACATCCATTGACAAGTTCCTCGCATTCCGGGGACACGTCTTTGCATCAACACACACTCCAGCATCCGTCATCTCACCACCTCCACCAGCAAATTGATCCTACAAGGTTCCTCGAGGGTCCACCAACTCACAACCACTCTCACAGTATAGCTCACTCCCATAACAAAAGTAAGAAACGATTTATTTAAGCAAGTGCATTTGTATGTAAAAGCTAAAAATATGCAGAGGATCTACATATTTATGGTAATGACATGTTTTTGTTTGGTGTAGGCTATTTGGATCAGTCTTACCCCAGTATCCACAACTCTCGTTTATTTCTGGAGTCATCGCGGATCTCTCGGACGACTCCTGGTAAAGATGAGTTGCAGATGCAGCACAGCCATAGTGGCAGTAACACTAAGCCTATGAATGGAAGTATTTATTTCTCAGGAGCACCACCGCCTCCAATCCCACCCCCACCAAGTCATTTAAATCCGCTAAATGAGACAACTAACACGTCTAACATAAGTTCATCTACTCATCCTCACTCAGCTACCTTTAGACATGGAGTCCTTCGATCCCTGTCTCTTCTATCCGTTCTTTCACTCCTTCTTGCTCTCAATTCCCTGTTTTTCCTACTCAAGATTGTTTGGCCGTTTGACCGTAAGTCACGGAGTGCTTTTGACAGTAAGCTATAATTTTTAATCCTCCATTACAAACAAATACGTATTTCTAACACTGCTCAAAAAATATCCTTGATGAATGTTTTCAAATAGCGGGAAATTATTTCATGTTGTTTCAGGTGCCAGTGGAGGAGAAATGGAAATGATGTACGAAGTGACATTATGTCTCTCTGCCATGTGCTTGTCAATAAACCTGTGTGTATTGCTAGTTACATCTGCTCAGTACTTTTTCGCTGTGTCAGGTATTATCTAAATTTTAAACAAAAATTAAACTTTTTGAATGTAAATCTTGAAAAATAATTGAATAAAATTTGAAAATTAATAGGAACTCCAGGTACAACGGCTTTCTTACAGAAAGTTACAGTCACAAGAGGAGTAGCCATCGGCGGATTTTTTCTTTCTATTCCACTATTCCTTTCCGCAATAGTTTTATATACATTTACGCATTTGACGTTTTCACCACCAGCCCTTATAGCAACGGCGTGTGTCGGAACAGCAATAATCTTCGGCGGCTGTGCTATGGTTCATCACGTTTTCACATGGCAGCAGGTAGACAATGACATTGAAAACTAAAATATGGACTTACAAAATTAACAGTTCCCCAAAAATGCAATTTTCTTGTATCGTTCTTTAACTTTGTAGTTTGTAGCTTAAAATACTGTAAATAAAGTCTGTAAATAAACCACAAACAGAAGTTAACAATATTTAGCTCTCTTCTGTAAATATTAGTAATTTGGTCATGTAGTTAGTAAAACTGAAAATAATAATGTACTGAGCTTACCTTTCTTTTCGCTTTTATCTTTACATCCTAAATATTGCACTGACGCATCTTCTGCAATTTGATTGAAAATATTAAATGCACACTTGAATTTGATCTGTACTGTACTGGACTTAATTGACTTGCATTGCACACCACATTCCTGTAAATAAAACACAATTAACTACCCTTAATTCTTACAGTTAACTACTTTTATAAAAATGCGTATTATAATTTCATAATGTACTTACTTTTGCAGGAGAAAACGAACAAACGCATATTAGTCCAAGGTGTGTCCCCAAATCCTACCATCGAGCTTTCCACTTTGGTCTGAAACTAATGAAAATTAGAGCTACTGAAATATCCCATCAAAAACCCGAAAAGTCGTAATATACGAAATGCTCAATTCGAATCAGGTGCCAAGAAACTTTACTATAACTACACTACTGCCTCTTGCCTTTTGTACAAAACAAAGAAACGAAACTCGAACGAAACTCATCCAACAAAGAAAAAGCTAAACTACACAAAACACATCTACCTAAATATTTTATGATAGTTAATGTCATGAATAATCAAAATAGCTACCTACGTGTGTGAGTACTACTATAATATTATTATGTAATTATGTGACACTATTTAATAGAGACAAACTTGTAAAATGATTTGTACATTAAATATTTATATGTAAAAAATTACCTACCTGCTGGTTGTAAATGTAAATCACAAATATTCAGAGAAATATATACAAAGAGACACTCCTTCCATGTTTTGTCGAAGGAGAATGTTTTCTTAGATGAATTTTAATTTGAAACTCACTGAACGTATGTCTTTGTCCTTTATTATCTTCATTTGTCACACGACGCGATTACAAATGCAGCTACATTGCCTCAAGTATTTTTATTGTTGTCATTTTATTGCATAAATGTCCTTTTTTCCTTATTTACTCTGTACACTGCGGGTGAATTGTTACCTATTGTAATAGCCATTTATGTCACTTTTACAGTTTCTGCAAAAAACCATCATTGCTTCACATTTTCAAGACTCCCATAGGGTATTGTCATTCAGTGCTATTGCACAGACAGTTCTTTAAATTAAGAGCAATGCAGTGATAATTTTTAAATTGTATTAGTATGAGCTACACGTGTAGATTTCAAAGCTTAAATCTTGTAGCCTTGTCAAGAATGTAATTTACATTTGGTACTTTAAGTATATTAATTTTTACATAATGTTCTTTTTGTTTATACATGCAGTCGGTATCCAAGAATTTCCTTCAGTTCATAGCGACCTTCACATTTCATCTTACTTTGTGTGTTTTCGTGTTACAATCTTGTAATGGTAAAAAATATATTGTCCGCATCTGGAAACCTGAAGAAGCTATTACTTGGGATTACTGTCACACATTAAGATATTCTATTATGAGAAGACTTGGATCGAGAGTTGTCTAAAAAGATGCACTACTAGTGCATTTCTATTGTTTCTTTAGCTTAACATTCTCGTGAGACGTTTTTCAAACCATGACTAAAATTATTACCATTCCATATTATGCATCACTAATTCTTCTTAATGTGTCATGGTGCTTCTTTTATTCAGGATTTTCGTAATGAGATTAAAGATTAAATAGCTAATGTAATCTGACAACTCTTTAAACCATAAGCACCAGAAACTTTTGTATTCAATGGAACAGAGCCAATATTGTTTTAAGAAAATTGTTTAATTTACTATAATATTGCTAACCAGGTCGTTTGACAATATCATAGCTGTCAGTTCTTATTTTTCTGTAAATGGTATGCAAAGTATTTTGGAAATAGTTTGTATGTAAAAAATGTAT